>JAYJLV010093135.1:0-12862 GCA_036873485.1 Torymus texanus | reverse complement strand
ACATACACAAACAAATACACACACGCAGACAGACATGCAAGCGCCAGGAGAAAGATAGAGAAATATTATTAAATATTAATATTTATATTTATACAGTGTAAATTATAACTAAAATTGTTAATAAAGCTATTATTATTATAAAGACTATGATATAGAGAAATTTTTTTGAGTAAAGCGCTTTGAAACTCATCGTTTGAAGTTCGAAGTTCGAAAGAATATGTTGAGAAATGCAAATTATGGAGTACTATTGTTATTCTTCTTTACTAGTTTTACAACTCATTGTAGCAAGTAGTAATAAAAAATATTCTCATTGTTTTCTTCAAACACTTGTATTAGTAATAAAAGGTAATAAATTTTTTATTAAGAATAAGGAAAACAAAAACTTACTTTTAACAATATTAACTGCTAGTGGATGAACCTCAGTACTCACATCATTACTCAATATTATCAAGATAGTATATTCAGCAGCATCCAAGAAATAGTGATTAAATGAAAATTTACAAGTATCTAAAATGACTTCACTGTCTCTGTCACATGTTTCATTGCCAGTAACGTTATATTTTCCACTAATGATTTGAATACATTTGTGGAAAGGCCCTGTTCCATTACAAGTTACAACAAGTGAAAGACTGTCCCATGGCTGAATCCATGTAGAGCCTTCAATATTGAGTTTCGATATTGGAGCTGTGAAAATATTGGAAAGCATTAGTCCAACTAATAATTTATAACAGAATAGATTAATTATAATTGATTTAATAACAATATTAACCTCTAATTTTCACTTCCCGATAAAAATAGCCATAAGTTTTATTTGGCTCAGGAACTATTGGTGAATTACATACAAATGGGAATGTTGCATTAGCTAATAGTCCTGTGTCATTTGACGCAACAAGAGCAGCAGAGTTTGGAAGTATTGTAGTTGATGGCGGTGTAGTTGTAGTTGTAGTTGTAGTGGTTGTAGTAGTAGTAGTAGTAGTAGTAGTAGTTGTTGTTGTAGTTGTTGTAGATATTGTGTTGTTAGATGGAGCAGGGCTTGTTCCATTTGATGGTGATGGTGTTGGTGTTGGTGTTGGTGTTGGTGTAGGCATTGTGCTTGTTGTTGTTGTTGGAGCCAGAGTTGTTGTAGTTGGTGGGTCAAAAGAAGCTACTACAAGAGCTTCGATAGTGTGAAAAGTATTGGGTTGTGCAAAGGTATGGTTAAATTTAAAATTGTCAGTATTGTTGAATGATTTACAGTCTATAAACCAATAAGTAGTAATAGAAGTTGCTGTTTTTGTTATATAGTCCAAGTCACCAGTACGTAAATCTGCAAAAAATCTCGCAGGTTCAGTAGACGATACATATTTGCTTCTCAATGTATTATGGGATTGTTCTATAGTTAAATTTCCGTTAAGTAGGCCTGGAAAGAAGATTAATGATTAATGTCTTGATACTTGTAACATAATTTGAATGAAAGAAAAACTTACTTGTCACAGCAAAATTTATTCTTCTGCTGGTATACTCTGTACAGACTTCAACTATAAAACCCCAGTACTTACAAACAGCAACTTGCATATTATATAAACCCACATGGTATTTATCAACTGGATAGCTTACAGTGAAATAAACGGTTGTATTTGTTGTTTTTTGAATCTGTTGGAAAATTCACCAATATTATAATATTTCAAAACCTTCAAAAAAATATTAGATAATTTAGTTTTAGAACTGTATATTAAATGGCAATGAGTTTATTAAATGATTCATATTATTCATTTTCCTGGCAGCTTACATCATTAACATATACCAACATAAATAATTATAATTCACTAAAAAATGTTAATTTATCAACATTAAATAAAAAAATGTTATAGATTTCATTTGACATGACAAGATGAATCATCAAGATAACACAACCATACAATTAAAATTACTAATCAAAAATATTATCATATATTATTTTTCATTCTTAAGGAGCAAGAAAAGAAAAAAACTTACAAATAAACTATGGGTATCAAGGGCATTGTCCGTCCACGTGTAATCAAACTTTCCTGACGGGGTTTTCCCATTGCTGCCCAGCAAATCTGCTCTGAAAGTGATGGTCCCGCCAAGAACAACAGGTCCATCATGCGTAAGTATTACATCTCCATCTGCCTTAACTGCACAAGCAATATTCCCAAAATTATCATCAACAACCCAATGATCCCAACAACAAAAAAACCCAAACCACAAATCACCTCTCCTTTAACACACATATATACACACCTCAGAATAATCATTCGTCAACTCTCACGTATATATACGCATGTGTGTCATTATAACATTATAAGTATGTTAGCGAGAGCGATCGTGGCGACTCCGATATAAGTATAGTGGACATAAAACAATGGAGAACCAGCGCAATAGCCAGGATTGCGTTTCACGCTATCCGTCTATACATATCCGCTCACAATGGAAAGAAACCACTTACCTTGGGGCAGAGCAGCTACCAAGAATGTCACCAGGAGTATAGCTGCTGCTGTAAAGCGGCGCCGCGGCATCGTCCTCAGCTGCTGGTCATTTATAGGGCGGCGGCACGATATCCGAGTGATAGGTAGAACACGCAAACGCGATTAGACGCAGAGCATACGACGATAAGTAGTCGCGCAAAAGCAAACTGCTGTGTGTATGTCTGAGCTTGCCACTAACTATTACACTATACGGCTCACTATCGTTTGTCGCGCGGGGCGAGTCGTCGTCGAGACACGATCGTCGTCACGCACACACTAAAATGAAAGTGTGTGAGTGGGACGTGTTTATAAGGTTAACTATGGAGGCGCATGCGCGCGGGCCGAAGTTTATTATATACATGCAAAAGATGTTCTTTAGTGTGAATCTCTCACACACAAGCGAGATGATTCACAAAATCATGGAGTAGATTATATACAGAGAACAAAGATAAAAAAAAGAGGGGGGGAGATGATCGGTGTAGAATAATTCGTCTGCGCGATAAGTCAGTTACGTTGGGTTAGACGTAATCTACCGTCTGCTCCAAAATGATTTTCGTTTCCAATATACTAATATATAACTGACTCCGAAATCTAATCTCTTTCTAAACCATACGAGAACACCGTTTGATAAACCCTCAGTGGACAAAAATTTCCACTCGCATTCTCTATAAACCCTATATATAAGTAATAATTCATTCCGATAGTCCCATGTTCTACGTATATATACGTAATCTACTTTCCGATTTGTACCTATACCCGTCGCTGTATACCGCGACGACGGCGCCGACAACTCGCGAATACCGCCGCGGCAGCACATGAGAACGTGATCGTGGCGCGAGGTGCGCACGTGTGTGTGCGTGCGTGCGACGTGCCAGAAGAGCGAATAAGAGACGATTAGACGAAGGAAGGAGAGCGAGAGAAGGAATTGTTAAAAACCCGCGCATATATAGCCAGTCAGTCAGAGCAGGTGTAAACACCGCCAGTGCGTCTCGGGGTCTCACTCCGATAGCCTCGTCGCGAGGCGCTTTACAGTTCATCTGTATATACGACATACACTTATATATGCACACACCTGCATATATACACATATAGTATATATATACACGTTTTGCTTGTTCTTTTTTCTTTTCGATGGAATTTCGCAGCAACGTCGCCGCATAGCCGTTGCATCGCGACGTTGAGAACGCGCTTGTATATACGCACACTTATATTGGGAGGGAGCGAGAGTGAGGAGTTTTTTTGTGAAGCCAGAAGCAAAGAGTTGGGAAGTTCAGTGTGGTGTGTGTTAGTGTGTTTTTGCAACGACGAGAGGAGCGTTAGGATGCTCCCCCCGACGACGACGAGTGCGGCGCTCGGTTGTAGTAGCAGCTTCGTCGTCTTCTCCTGGACCGATCGCAGCAGCAGCAGCAGTAGCGGCAGCAGGTAAAGAAACGAACCAGCGCTACCATCTTATGGAGATAGAGAGAGAGAGAGAGAGTGAGAGAGAGAAAGAGAGGAAAAGAGAGAAAGAAGAATGTGCGAAACAACAAGGGCCTCCGCGAGGGGTATATAGCGATATGTATAGCGATAGCAAGAGCAAGTGTAGTGGAAGATTTTCGATAATTGTGTAGTGGCCTCTTGATGTTTGTTGGATGTGGAAGTCTCAGTAAAGTGGAGCTGGAGGAATTTGGTGGTATTTGTGACCTGGAGAACAGCAGTTATAAGTACATGACCTGTTCTTTCTTGTGAGAAATAAAAAAAGTGAGTGAGCGTATTGTTACAAACTGTTGGTATCATTAGAGTTGCAGGCTAAGTGGTATACTGCATCTGAGTTTTAGTTAAGTGTATAGAGATTGCGAATTATCCAATCGTTCCTGTTGTCAGTGCCGAAGTAACTTTCTTTTTCTTTATCTTTCTTAGCCTATATTTGTTACCTCATCTTGGGGAGATACTTTTCTATCATCTGCCATTTGCATATTTTGCTTTCTCCTTAGCTGCCGTCAATTTACTTTCAGTACTGTTCTTTGTAATCTTCTTACAGCAGTTTTTTGTTTTTCCAGGAAGTGCACAACTATTTTGGATGGTTTAGAGGAGGAGGGGAATTCAGCTCACTGACTAAGGCATGCCACAGCTATTTCTAGCTTGAGGGAAACATGGCGACTGTTTTTGAAAGTCCTTTCCTCTCAAACAGACTTCGTCAGATTGAGGAGCGCTATGAGGAGCCTACTACATTTGGAAGGTGCGACTGCACTAGCTACAGTTATCTTGTACTGAGCATAGTGCTCTTCACAATTGGCACTGCAATAACTATCCTAGCACTGGGAGATGTTGTTGACGGACATATGTTTTCACATTTAGGGCATATGTGGCTAGTGGGACCAATTTTTATATGTTCTGGTCTCATGGTGGCTGTCAAATGTATGCTCTATCTCAGGCGAAAGTCAGTTATTCAAATGATCTTCCATCAGCGCCAGCTTTTTAGGGTAAGAGATATATTTGTATTTATTTATTTCTAGTTTTTAAAGCACACAATGCTATGTCTGAAACTTACATAAAATTCTTCTAGTTTAATCTAACATTGAATTAATAACTTAGATTATCTGGCTTTATGATAATTTTTATTGTATGTTGACTATAATTGATTACCTCATAAATCAAAGTTGATCATAAGCTGGTATTACAAAATCTCTTCAAAGATTTTATTGTACAATAAAACATCTAATAAGTTTTTGCATCTAGAGTATGAAAATGCTATTTATTAATTAATCAAGAAGTATTAAATTTAGTATTCTATTCTATATTAATAAAGTCAATGACACTTGAATATTCAATCAACAACTGCAGCAGTAGATAGCACATACAGTATCCCATAATAGATTCACCATTAAAATTTGAAATACTTCAAGACTATTAAACAAACGTAATAATCTTCAAATGTGATTCTTAAAATTACCATATATATCATCGCACACTTAGTATTTTCAACACGCATTTAATTAAGCATTTTGTCTTATATACAAACATTCTTCTAGTTGAGCAATAAATTTTTTTTTCCTCAGAATGCCTCAACCACGCTTATCGTTAGCGCACTCCCGTGCGTCCACAACGCGCGATAGACGCGTCTTAAAGTTCATGTACAATAATTCAGTCACAATGAGACTTCCGCGATTAAATTTTTGCAGTAAGAAAAATAGAAAAAAACCCGCGTGGAGCTCAAGTGCCGGTGCAACTCATTAATATATAAATGATGTATCCCGACCAGAATTCCAACTGACCCTCACGTAAGGCGCGCTCTTTGCATATATGGCTTTCACTTTGTTTATCAACAGCTTCTCAAAAATAAGGAGAACAAAATGAGGAGAGAAAGAAACACACACACCTCGTCGCGCGCTTCTCAGTTCGACAAACAGGTTTGCAACAACGAACCGGAGATAATCTATTATTTTTCCATACGCGCGCACGACGCGCGTATACATACACACATCCCGCGTCTTAACGTTATATATTTACACACGGACGTAAATCAGAAAATTTATAGTCAGGTAGCGAATTATTGTCTTCAACGCGGCCAGCGCTGTATATATATAGCATTTGCATAAACATTTTACATTGCTCGTGAAGCGCTCTAAAGTTAGCGTCATTAGATAAAGAGGACGTCGCCGGTGTAGTTGTGTGTGTGTGCGTATATATATGCTGCGTGCTCGTTCCGGATCGTTCGTTCAATGGCGAGGACACATTTATGTATGTAGAGATTTCGATCTCTCTCTCGGTCTCTCTCTCTCTCTCTCTTTGGAGTTCAGAAATACGCACGAGTGGGTATCGAAAGTGGTTTCTTTTATTTTTAAACTTTTTAAGTGGGACTTTCTATACGGGGTTTTGGACGTTAATTCTGCCGCCGAAATTTCACCGTTTCGATGTGATAGAGCGATAATTTACGTATGGTTATAGTTATAGCGCAACACTCTATACGGTACCTGTACATATCTAATTTTTTGTAAATATGGAATTGAGATTTATCTGTAATTGACCATATAACTGACATTTCTAAATGAGCTCTTAAGTGTCACTTAATATCAAACCGTAAATTAAGAAAAATTAGGTTCGCAGATGTACTAGCTGAAAAAGATCTAAGATTAAAGAAAACTGACGAGCACTCGTCGGGCTGGAATACATAGTGTTATTTCACTCCCTATCTCTGGCCATATAATTATACGATAAACAAACGTAACAAACGTAAACATTCGCGCTCAGTTTCAAGTTCAGCAATCACACATACAAAAGTAGTATTTTGTGAGACAATTTTTTTTTCTTTTTTTTCATTCCACGCATTGTCTTTCAAAGTTGATAAAACAGTTTAAAGATCATCTCGTCACCACTAGCGTCCCAGTATATAGCTGTAGACAAAAAATTAAAAAAAAATTACTATTGATATATAACTACGTCACGGCACAACTAACTTTAATTAACTTCCGTATAAAATAATTCTTATGTATTCCATCGACCCGCATTATGTAATAAATGTACCGTCTTGCGCGTCGTTACCTTACGTAAAAGACTATTTAAATGAAAAATGTAATTCAAATGACCAATTATTATTCGCTCATATAATATAAGTACATATATAAATTCTTAAAATATAATCGTCTCAGTAGCAACCAGAGAAACTCCTGAAATTTTCATTCGAAACTGCTAAAAATAAAATTCATTTTCGCGTCGGACAAAAAGTATGTGTGTTTTATAAGCCGCCTATAAAACCTCAACGATAATTATAATCACATAGCACGGACTTTTTGATTAGCCATATATATACACATATATATGTATACCCAAGTATAGACGGACGCTGCCCATATAACGGAAAAATTTGCATGACGATTCAATGATTTCACTCTCGTGTATACGTAATAATGATTCGTCTACTTTGAAATTACGCTCGCACAGACGCACCTGTATATAAAATGCGTTCTTGTAGAGAGCGCATCGTCACTTATAGGTTCTTCAATAACAAAAAAAAACGTCTGCATGTATATGCGCATACTTACGCCGTTAATGTAACTTTTCACATAACTCTCGTCGCCTTTTTTTTATACATATATCGCTAATGTGACGCATATTATAGCATATCCAATTGCACCTCATGAGTACGTACAGTGGGACAGATTCGTGCGTCGATGCGATTTCTCTCCTCTTCGTGTTGAAAGGTATTCTAGCAGCATATAGTTGAATTCCATTATTTGACTAATTCAGCTTATAATGGGCTAATTAATAATCGCCGACGCGAGTGATTTATAATTTAGTTGTTATTAATTATCGCGCACGGGCTTACCAAAAACGAATCATTTGTACAAAGAAAAACAACAAGTATATATAGATTTCTCAGTGTTTAGCAAACCAGAGTTCATCGGGTCAACCGTCGCATGTATACCTCCACCTACACCTTCGTATATACACATTGATTGCCTCGTCTGGTCTCGTGGCTCGATATATAGATATATAGTGAATTCACTCTCTTGCCAATTAGCTGGAAACTGTGTATGTATAGGTATGTCTGTGTAAGGGAGTAACCGTAGGTGTAGGTGCACCTGTACTCGACCGACGCGGTGCTGTTGTAATAAGACGTGCGGATTCAGGCAATTCTGTTGGTATATAGCTAATATAGTCGGGTTCGTGTAGTTATAGTTCTTTTCCTAATTTTTACGATCATAGTTTGGAATGTTTATTGATTTAAAGGGGAATTTAATTATTCGTATACTTGTAAAAAATTGTTGACTTTGAATAATACAGGTTTCGCGAGAATATCATGTTGCATATGTTAAACGATTCCTGATAATAATATTTCTGGCATTGCAGGCAGTCGCCTTGAAATTATATATTTTTTTTTTTAAATAAATTGATAGCATTTTTAGTAAAAGGAAATTTTTGATCTTCTAAACTTCTTTCATTCGTTCATTTAATGTTGTATGGTTAATCATTATTAAGTGGCACAACGTAACGCTTTCCAACACTGTTTTACGCTTATTTTATAGCATAATTCATTTAATTCATGTATAATTAAGGAATCAATTTTATAAATTGAAGACGTTGTAATAAGCCCTGTGAGATTTTTTTACAGTCGTAGACACGTAATGGAACATTACGAGATATGCTCATCAGCCATCTGGAGCGATATTTCATTACAATAGGAAAAGAGCGCTTGACACTTATTGCCTCTTCTTTAATTCATTGTCCTGTCTTATCTTCGCTTCCATTTAAATAAGGAGTTATGTGCATTATTTAAAGGCTTTTTGCTTTACGTAATTAAGCGTATACCCAAGGAAATGTATAACACCCGATTGGTAAAAGTGTAGAAGTGCAATTATGGAGATCTGGCAATCTGGTAATCTGGCAATTTCGTATTTATTCGCTGTTAAAAAAAAAGGAAAGAGTGAATTAATTTTCACTGGACTAAATGTTGACGGTGCTAGTTGTGATGCAAAAAGAATTAGGTGTGCGTCGAAAGAAACCGGTCTCTTCTTATTGCAAATTAAAAAAAAAAAATTGATAATTCAAACTTGATGGGTGCTGATGAAATGTGGCTCTGATTCAGGGAAAAAAAAATTATATAATTTTTTCATTATGAGAGTATAGTTGTAGCGTACATTAACCGAAGTGCAAATAAAAAATTCATTAAGGCTCGCTACGAGTTTGATGATGTGAATCTTCCCTTCCGGACGCGTCGCTCGAGAACAATGCAAGTATAACGGGACAACACGAACAATTATTTTTAGAAACCTTAATGAGGTCTAATGGTTCATAATTAAAATCGTTTCGGATTAGCATTGAAATTCCCTTTTAGGATTTCGAAGAATTTGTTCTCTGTGATGCCGAAAAAGGTCTGCATTACTTTTCTGCCTCTGTATCTTAATCCGTTCTCATGTGCCTTTTTATAGATTTTACATATGGTAATCTTGTTATACGTTATAACTGGATTTTATTACTTTTGTTTGTTAGAATTTATGTTTTCACGATATTGTTCTGTAGAATTATTATGAATGAATAAACCCTAAAGATAACGGTACAATAAAAGTAAATTTATATGATAATGAAAAAACAACTTATGAAAAGCTTTGACGGAAACTCATCCTTCTCTCGCATGCTTTGCGTTATATGCATATGGATGCATTGTTATTGTTTAATTGAAAGGCACAGGCGAAAAATGTGCCACTTGTATAAAGATGACTCAAATGTCAAGCTTCCACGCAAATTAATGCAAAGATATAATGTTTGTTAACTGAAAGAACCATTAATCTTTATTTACCAAATTATTTATGTGGAAGCGTTGAGCTGCATACTAATTAACATTGATGTTTGACTTTTGCTTATCATTTCAGTCACCTACGGTTCTTCAAACCCATATGAGCAGTGAATAATTTTATTAATAATTAAAAAAAATGAAGAAGAAAAAAAATTAAACGCAAATTTATATAATCAACCCTGCGAAAATGTAATTTCACGGTTATATATTTAAGCAGTATATCGTTAATGATTCACTGTAACCAATAAATTCCTCTTTGTAAATTACACGTTTTAAAAAATTCAGCTCATAACACATATTTTTCCTTGTCCATTTCAGCATTGCTTTAAGATGAGAGTTTGGTAAAAGAGAAAAAAAGGAAACAAATTTTCAACAATTACTTTAAAAGCTCACACTTCGTAATAAATTTCCACTCCACTTCCGCAGCAAAACTTTTCCTGCAATCTAAATATACATTACGGCAACTCTTTACCTCATCAACCCACACGATAATAATTTTTTCCAAACTCTCATCGCCCCGATGCGAGCAACCGTTACAGTTATATATACATATACACCCTCACTTCCTCACCTATATAACTGTCAACCTTATCGTCACGCGCGCTAGTGCGTATACACACGTGAACAACGCTCGCATACTAATGTAATATAAATCATCATCATAATCACGTATTCTCATTCTCTGCTTTATGTCTGTCTATGTATATAGCACCTGCAGGAGTTCAGTGGCGGACAAGGTTTGAGTGGCTCGGGTAGCGGCACACCGGGACCGCCGCCTTACGAGGTCATCGCGCAGAGCCAAGGCCCTGCGGCGGGTGAACTACCACCGCCCACCTACGCCGAAGCTGTGGCGCTGCTTCAGCAGACTGGCTATCAAGGTATGTGTATATATATGCACTTATGTACACATATACACATGATGCATGATCGTGATCAAAGGTCGCGGAATATACAAACACACACACACGTGTATAATACTTGTATACAGCTTTTGGTAATGTGAGGGACGATTGCGGTTGCAGGTGTATAGTATATCTTCGTGGAGAAAAAATTTATTTGTTACTTTTATGATGTTTGAAGTAAATTTTATTTTTTTAAATAGAAATGTTTTCGGATTTTCGCAGTAAATTTTACTTTTGCAAATAGTAATTTTATGATGTATGGTACAAATTACTTGGTACCTGGATTGGATCGAAAACATAAAAGTTACTAATTCAAAAAGTAAAATCCCACGTGATGATGAGTGGCTACTAGCATTACAGCAAAAATAGTAAATTTTTTGACAAAAGGAAAAAAAAATTATTCTTTCTGGCTGTATGTTTACATAAAGTTATAATGATAATACTTTCTTTTGTAAAAGACAGCAGTAGCACATAATCGCATGTCGATTTGTTTCCCACTCGAGTAATTATTCTATATTTAACTATATGGTAATACATATAATATAGGTCAATATGTCACCCGCGTTCTCATCCAAATTCTATTCCCACCAGTTGTCGATCCTAAACATCGCGTAGTATCATCTCGCGTGCTAAATTCGATGTACTTTCACTTCTCGCGCTTTCACCCTTGGCGCGCGAAACCGCAATGATAAGTGCATTGCGCAACACTGTAAACGCCCAATCAATCGGCATACCCACACACACACACACACACATACATACATACACATACCCACCCACACAAGAGGGGCGTTCATCTAAATGTTGTATAAAAGTTGAAGGCTATTTTTTGAACTCTGACGCGTACAAATTTTTTTCCACGCTCGCATTTACAATCTGGATGAACCGTTTTCTTACGGATTAAGGCGTCTCGATCTTTCAGAAACTTTGCTAAGCGTAAACGATTTAACGTCGACGCGGAGGACTTGGAAGATTTTTTTATGTGTGTATATATGTAATAGATACATACGCGATTACGCGTCAATGGGGAAAACACGGTTCTCCTTCGATTGGTTTCATATATATAGAATTTGCAGGGGAAAAAAATAATGAATAGGCAGTGGTTTTTTGCTCGCCGAGGAGATCCAGAGGTTCAAAAAAAATGTTACTGATCTATTAATTTTTGCATTTATATGGTCGATTGGTATATTAAAAATTTAAAGCTTTTTTTTCTACAACCAGTATTCTCGCGATGTTTCATTGTCAAGAAAAGAAAAGATTGTGACTGTCGAAAGTTTATCCGCGTCGCATTGTTGCTTATATTTTCCATCTACGTTTGTTCCCTCCAGTTCCCCAAACTACACGTGTGCTATGTATATGTACAATTCTACAAAAAGTTTCCTCTAATTTGGTCGTAAAATGAGAAAAAATTTTAAGATACATATCTGTAAAAAAATGATAAAAATCTTAAGAATTACATAAATTTCGAAAAATTGTTCATTTTTCTTGGTAATTTTTCGCGATTTTCAAATGCGTGCATAACTTTGCACAGGGTAGGGCAATTTTAATAATTATTCGGTTAAATTAAAGTTTGTTTCTTTTACTTTAATTATCTTGTTGTGAACCATTTATTAGCCTATTTTCCCATATTAAAATTCCCTAAGAAAAATCAGCATACCGTTAAAACTGTTTCAAAAAAAACCGTTTTCCTTTTTTTTAAAATTTTCTCGTCTATTCCGTACAACCTACAAAACAAAACAAAAAATTTATGTTAGAGGTGTGCCTCAAAGATTTTTTTTTCTCTCATTGTCTTTACGACCGAATTAACGGTAAATTTCCTTATAGAATTGCGCGTATACGTAGATACTCTATACAGACAGTCTTTGTCTAAATACTCAGCTAACATCGCTAAGTAATGAAGTAATAATTAACAAACGCATTATCGGTGTATACGTCGCATTAAAATAAATAGCCATCTAATATATATATACACTTAAACCATCCAATTAAAACTACACTATAACGCCAGCCCTTATCGCTGGCTTTAATAAACCACGTATTTATACGCATACTCTTACCAATTCAAAGCGCATCTTATGGAAAAAACCACACACATACACACACAGTATACGCATCTGGAATTCGCGACACGCAGTAATATACTTGTACACACAAACACACACACACACACACACACACACACACACACACACACACACACACACACACACACACACACACAC
>JAYJLV010093104.1:0-12864 GCA_036873485.1 Torymus texanus | reverse complement strand
GGGAGAGAGAGAGAGAGAGAGAGAGAGAGAGAGAGAGAGAGAGAGAGAGAGAGAGAGAGATAGAGAGAGAGAGAGAGGTACAGAAAAGTTAGCACCTCGGCCGGAAATATACCCCGGAGAAAAGAGCGGACTATGAGGTTTTTTCTTTGTCGCCGATGCGTGAAAGCACGTACGTTCGATCAGTCGTGCGATTTTATAGGACCAACGGTGAAATGAGTTTTGATTTGCGTGCTCGAGAGAATTAATTGCTACGTGCTAGAGATTTCTTTTTTTCTATTTTCTTTTATTGATATTGATGCGAAGTTCTCTTTTATATAGATAAAAAATAATTATTATATTTACAGATATCAAAAAATTTAAAAATAGTAAAATAGAAATTAACTAAAATTTGTTCGAATTCTTAAATCTTTGTTTTTAAATTAATTTTAATTTGAAAGTAGCACATAATTATAATATTAAATTGTTTTTTGTATTTTCGTCTAATAATACATTTTTAATGAAAAATATTGAGTCCAGTTTAACAGGAAGTATTATCAATATCAGTTAATTTCCGTGATAAATTATGATATTGATTACGGTACAATTAAGCTACTGGCACCTTGCTTAAAAACAACTTCCATAAAAAAAATATGATGAAAGAACCAAAATAACCAATCGCTAAAATAAACAGCAGTTGCCTTGATATATCTTTAACAACTGGCAATGGATCATATATGTACAAAAAAAAGTCGTTCCAAATCTGGCAATGGATCATATGTACAAATTTTTATATTGTAAATATAAAAATGTTTTAAAAAATTAAAATAGAAAAAAAAAATTTATCCACAAAAAACAACTCAAAATTTATGTTTTCAACCCTTAGGGGTCCTGTATGCAAAAAATAACATTGGGAATGAAATCAACGACCCCAAAAACCTTTATAGACAATAGTTTTGTGTAATTAGATTTATTATTTACGACTACCAGTTTTGGCACGAAAAGTTGTAAAAGTCGCACCAGTTAAGGGGTTAAACTGAATTTTTCTGAATTTCTGAAATTGTTCTGAAATCACTTCAATATTCTAAAGAACGCCAAAGGTTGGGTTCGTGAGGTTTTTGCAACACATTTCCTTTGTTATTTCAACAAAGGATAATAAATTTTCGAAAAAAATCCAAAAACAAAGCACAAGCGAAAACTGGGTTTGCGATTTTCATTATTGGTGTACCATTCATTATTCCATGAGTATGCAGTATCTGTTCGGCCTTCTTAGTAACAGTAAAACAAATCACATTTCTATGAATTTTTAATTTATCAATACATTTCATTGTATTTTTTATAATTTAAACTCTTGTAAGTAACTTTTATACATAGTGATCTTCATTATTTTGAATTATCTCGTACATAGGTCGATGCATTAATGTTTCAAAGTTGGAAAAATACAAGTTTTCAAATGAATTCAATGACTCATGTGTCTGAACAATATCGATGTTCAGAAACCCGGTTAAAATCTGTGCCGTGAAACAATTATAAAACCAAGAGACACTTGAAAATATAATTCTATCGCGTAATAACTGAGGATGAATAAGAGTGGCACTATCTAAAAGAATTCTTAAAATTTCGTAGCTTTTCCAGTAGTTGTTAACGATTTTAAACATTTTCGCTACCCAAGTAGCAATAATAATGGTAATAAATACAATTATACCCTGAATAAATGTTTCCAAAGGAATCTTAATTATAATCGTATACTGAATGGATACAAAAGCTATATATTTTTCGCAACCCTGTGGCATTTCTACCATAAGTGACAAATAGCCTTAGTACAAACTTATAGGATGAGGATAAGTAATCAAACTTATATTACCAGATCTAATTAATGGTATAGAAGCCGTGCAGTAATCTATAAATGAAGAATTATGGGCTAATTCTATAAACTCAAAAGTGCAATTTACTAATCCAGCTAGGAGCCGTAAATGAGGCACAAAAGAACCTCTAACACTAATTGTCCATTTTCGTGTTTTGCATAATCCAGGTAATGTAGATTTTTTTATACCAAAAGTTTCAAAGTGTATCCATTAACATTTTTTATTTTATCATGAAAAATTTTAGTATTATTATAAAACTTATCTTTTCTACAAAGCTTAAAAAATGGATTATAAATGTAAATAAATTGCTGAATTTCACCAATTTCAATGAATGCAAAATCAAGAAATTTTTTCGTCCATACATACTTTTGAATTTTATAGATACCATTTTGAATTGAAGAGTTTCCATCAATAAAAACAACTAAGCACTTTGGTTTTATAAAATAAGATGAAAAATTCGCAAGCCTTATTCGATTAAAAAGTATAGCCCTTCTTTTTTAGTTATGTAATTTAATACGATATGCACTGATACCTTCTTCGTATATTCTAAAACTGTTGATGAAATAAGTTAATTCATATTTTCCTAGCATCTGAATATCAGATATAATTCATTTACTTTGACTGCATAAACTTTGAATAATAATATTCTGCCTTTGAAAAGTTCTAGAAGATTTATTTATGAAAATGGAGATTTGGTATGGATTATTTGTTTGTAGAATTTGATAGTTAAGATAATTTAACCATCTGTCTGACGCATTGATTGAATTCATAGTATAAAAAGCAAAAATAAAAAAAATGTAAATTATTATCATGTTTTAAGAAATATATTAAAATGATACAAAATTGTTTAACTTTATTAAATTTTACACTTGTTAGTACTAGTATAGTCGAATGTAGACACATTTAGAATGCTTGGTTTTGTGTTTTTAAAAATTTAAATATTTTACAAAACGTAAAATGAAATCGATTGTGCCGGTATAATTTATAAATTAGAAGTTTATTTTCAAACAAAATTTACTAAACTTCCCTAATTAGATAAAACCGAAATATACTAGCAATGTTTATTCTAAATAAGTTCAATTACTCTACTTATACTTAAACTACTTACTCGATGAGAGAAAACTAATATTTGAATAAATTTATTAGTAAACTAAATTTCGTAAGATAATAGCTGTAAAAATGTATTAAACATATTATAATATGCGTTTCTTAATAAGTGTACACAAACATTTTGTACAGACGAGTTATCTTTGATTTAATTTAATTTATTTATATTTTAACAGTATGGATCTAACTTAGAAGGAGAATCCATATATGGGCATACAGGCTATTTATATTCTACAAAAACTATTTAAAAAAAAAGATGTCTCTCCTATGATTAAACTTGGTGAATATTTAAGAATTAATCAAAGATAACAAAAATGTAATAAAAAAATGTTACCCATAAATAATTAGTTGAGAAAAGGTTAATTTTTTACTATAATTTTTATTTTAAAATTGATATTATATAATAATTTTTATTCATTTTCATCTTTAACATTTGCAAAGCTATAATCATAAAAAAATGACATCTTTTTTTCTTAATTTTGTATTTTTGATGGTGTGTGCAACTTCTAGATAATTTAACTTGAAGAAATTGAATGTAAACTTTACTGAAAACCTATTGCAACTAGTACTGCTATGAAAATTATTTTGTTTATTTCCAAAACCACAAAAGAAATTTATTATGTTACCTCTCTTACTCTCGTAGTAAATTATTTGTTGAATAATTTAAAACTATAATTATTAAAATGTTTACATGCAATTAGATTTATTCCGAAATTGAATATCAGCAATTATTCCATTCAAACTATTGCAATATTAATTTGATTTCGGTTCGTTAAAGCTTAAAATTCAACGAGTATACCGAACATTCGGCGCTTAATCATACCTAAGCCTGATTAAAACTAAATCCATAAATTGTTTCCCTTATACTTTCACGTACAAAATCGCGCTCGGCAGATTTGCGTTCAAATCGCACTGCTCTCTCGCCTCGCATCAGATAATTAGACTTATCGATTCGAAATCCAGTCATGCGAGTTATATAAAGAATCCGCCTCTCAAATCGATGCGCCGCCACGCTCTCGACCCGGACTCTTTTAAAAGAGATGAGGAAGAAGAAGAGCGAGAGAGAAATCGAGATTACATATCCTGGATAGATTTCGCGGATTTACGTAACCGAATACATCCGCGTAAAAAAAAGGCAAAATCTGCATCATTTCATATATAGCTGCCTGACATGCGCAGGAAATAACGCAGCGCTGCATGAGTTTTCAATTTCAGAACCTAATTTCGTTCGACGACTTACATTATTCGCTCACCTTTCCCTATTTCTATCCATCGAGTCTCTGTAAAGGTTTTATTTATCGAAGTTTTTTCATGTGGATTTCTTTCATACTACGATGCTATTTTCCGATATACATCAGATTTGATTAAAATATACAATATAAAAGGATTTTAATCTATCCTCTGTGACTACCCGAATATTATTTTATAAAATGACATTAAAATTTCCAACTCTCACATTAACTCCAATAACTATATCTAACAACAATCACCATCAAAATCACAATCACCCTCTTTACCCCATCTTAATTCCATTAACCACATCTCACCCCAACATAGGGCTATTAAAAAATCCGACCTTCCTCAGAGTCACCCGAAAGCGCGTCACACTGGATTACCCCCGAAAATCAAAAGCCCTATGCGATGCGCACCTCTTGCAATCCAATTACAAATTGGCACGCTGGCGAAAACCAATTATCCTTCCCTGCATTCAGTCGCGCGCCTCCTTCTCACGCTCACGCGCAAGGCGCATATAAGTCACGCGCACACTCTCTCTCTCTCTCTCTCTCTCTCTCTCTCTCTCTCTCTCTCTCTTCAGCAGTCGCACGAAATCGAATCGAGGCCGTGCGACATTGCCGCCACCATCGCCATAATCCGCAAATCCTGGCTTATGCACGCTCGAATATCACGAAGGTGAAGGCGTATACACGCGCAGGTGTATGTGTGTGTGTATGCTTTTATATATATATATATATATATATATATATATAAGGTCTCTTGGGGGTAATTAGAGACGATGCGCGCGCGCGTGGCTTAAGTCGAGGAGGAGAAGCGGTAGTAGCTCGAGAAGGGAGGTAAGTAGTAGACTTTGTCGCTGCTACGACGTTGGTGGGCTGGCGGGCGGCTGCGACGCGTTTTTGGCGGGGTTCATTAGGTGGTGGGCGTGAGGTGTGCGCTGTGAAGAGGAAGGATAGGGTTGAGGGGTGAGGTAATGGGAGAACGGGGGTGGGGGTCGTTCATTCAAAGCTAAGTTTTAGGAGGTTTTTTTTTTAATATTTTTTATTTACTGAAAGGTTGTGGTATTTCGATAGCTTTGTTTTATTCGTATGAAAAAGGGTTGGTTGTATCTTGTATGTTCGAGCTGATTATTATAGAATGCGCGGTTTAAAGGTAATAAATAAATAACACGAGGGCTTTATTTTGCTTGATATTAATTTAAATCAGCGTATTTTCAGCATATTTTATTGCTCAGAAAATCTGTATAACAAGCAGTTATTTCTATTTAAATAAATTTTATATTATCTCATGTGGACTCGAATCTAACTAATTAGGGATTATCCAGTGACAGATTTCAGAGAGTAAAAATAACCTTATAAAATAGAAATCAAGATTATATATTAGAAATTTAACATAGCTGTATAAGTTCATCACGTCGATCAATAAAATACGCTCGTACGAGCGATTGAACAAGAGGAATAGGTATGTGTGTCTATATATATATATATATACATATATATACACACACACGTATATATTGTATATATAAAATTAAATCGTTATATAGTATGTAACATTGAAACGTTTCCCAACAATGGTAACTTTTGTATCGCCTGCTGATATCGCTCTCGTATAGAGCCAATGCAGCGTGTGTGTGTGTGTGTGTGTGTGTGTATGTGTCACTCTCTGATAACAAAGTGCTCGCCTCGCGTCCTTGAAACGTCGCTTTCAAACTCGGTCGGGACTTTACCGTTTTATTCGCTAGCGCACCGCCGTCGCCGCCTATCTTTGCCGGCGTTTTTATCTTTTCGCTCAATATAATATACACGTTGATTTTAAAACGAATCGAACAACAATGAAGAATAAATTTATTGTCATGTAATCGCTTTACACAATATACATGAATCAATAATATTAAAAAAAAAAGATAAAATAACCTTTATTGCAATATTTTACAGGTTTAAAACTACGTCTAAAAAAACTGCCGAATCAATAGTATAGTCTTCGTATATGTAACAGACAAACCACAGTGCATACATATATATATCCTTGCGTACACTCATTACGCGTATATCCTACGCGTACAAAGTCAAACGGCAATTAAGGCTCGTCCTTGGAAAATAGAAGAAAATGAGATTAGCGCGCCTCGGGAATTACGAGGCGCTAAAGGCAAGTGGAAATCGCAGTACCCGCATATAAGAGCAGGTCGGTGTGAAACAGGCTTGCGATAAGCCAGATTAAAGGACTTCGGGTACAAATGGACGCCACGATATCATAGTATCTTCTAGTAACAATGGTCAATTTTTACGCGACCGCGAATAATACATGACCACGTAGAATTTTTTTTTTTTAATGCTAGATTTGTTTTTTATTTTAACGTTGAATCTCAAAAATCGTTGATATTCAAAGGCGTTCTGTCCCATAGTTTCACTTTCATTCGCATAGTTACAATTCAAACGCGCGAACGGTTTAATACTAGCTGGAATGACAATGTGCAAAGTTGGCGAGCGCGACTGTTCGGACCTTGGAATGCGTGAAGTTGCAGGCGTGAGAGAGAGGGACAGAGAGAGAGAGAGAGAGAGAGAGAGAGAGAGAGAGAGGTGTCGGTGGAGTTTCTGCTCGTGTCGAATATTGTAAACGCCATAGATGAATTTAGTTACCGGAATGCATTGCATTTCTATTCTCTTTGTCTGTCCTTCACGACAATACCTTACGTCTGTATATGTAATTGTATTATTGAGTTTGCATACAATAATTTTGAGTTACAACTGTTGAGTAATGCATTAAAATGGAATAAAGGGTATATATATATATATATATATTTACTTACTAACGAAAATTTGCTTACTTATTTAAACATTTATTATTAGTGAGTATAATTATTCTAAATAAGGCCATTAGTCATACATTAGCGAATTTCCAATTAAACGGTATACCTATATATACACACCTCTATAAATTCTATAATCAGTTTGATCGGCTAGAAGCTTTCATGCTAGTTTAATCTAGCGAAATTACGGCACATGCGCTATATATACAGTAAAAATTAACCATCAAATACCATTAACTTCAGATTTTCTTCTACAGATACAAAAACTTTGATAGCACTTTGGAATATTACTACACAAGTTCTGAGGAAATTCGAAGCGAACGCGGGAACATTCTGCAAACAGACTCTTAATTAATCGCCATTCTTACTTTTCAAAACAATCTTATTCCAAGCCTTCCTTCGGACTCGAGGCTAAATTCTCGCGAATATTATACCACTACCATCAAAGACTGTCATTACTACTCTTCCAAAGCTCGCTTCTCTCGTAATAACCACTTGGTTAATCGTTCTCCTCTGGAAAAATAGAAGAAAAAGAAAATCCCATCTCTGGCGAATATTCGAACTACACCAGCGAAAAAGAAAGGCCACACTGCGTACGCTTACACTAAAAACCTTCCCTCCCACTTTTACTCGCGCAAGTTATATTATCCTTTACGAGGGGGTTACCTCGGAACCAACCAGTACTATTCGCTCGATATATATATATATATATATATATATATATATATATATATTTTTTTTCGTACAAACTAAACAGGCTTGCTTGCGCGCGCGCGGGCGCGTGGGAAAAGGGAAATCGACGCTTAATCAGCAGCTGCTTGCGCGCGAAAGTCACGGACGCGGAGGAAGTAGAAAGAGAAAAAGAGAGGAAAAAAAAAGCTTCCACCGCTACATTAACTCTTCGCCTCTCTCTTTCTCTCTCCTCTCATTTTTCACTCGTAGCCCTACCCTATATCCACCTACGTTATATACCTCGCACATTGATTTATATCCCGTGAGAGCGAGCGATGGACGTCGGCCGAACTCACCGCTTCAAATGCAGAAAGACAGCTACGGCCAAAAAATAGAACAGCTCGCAGCTCTATATACGTGCGAGGGTGAAAGGTATGCGGTGAGCCCCCTAGGGGTGAAAGCACCCTTCTATCCTGACATGCCAATACTTTGCGCTTGGACGGTTGGACAGTGAAAGTTTTTCTGCTCTCTCTCTTTCGTCCCGATTCTTTATTTTTGTGTGTGCGTGTGTGTGTGTGTGTGTTCACGAAAAATGAGGAACTGCGGGTGTTATATATATAGATACCGAGAGACGAGCGATACTGCTGTTGGTGCGTTTTTTTTTTGCAGGGGTACGGGTTATCGCTTGCCGTTTTTACTCTGCGGGTGTAGCGAGGAGATTTTTTTAGGGATCAGCGTGTATCTGTAGACGTACGTTGTAAACGTGCGTGCACGTGCAAAAGAAACATGAAATGAATTTCAAAGATGTAATATGGCAGTATGCGGTATACGAGATTCCAGATATTGACAGATGGAAATTTCATCTGGACTGCGGAATTATTACGGTTTCTTTCTATTGCGATTCCATCAGACGTATTTTATTTAAATCTCTTTATAAAGTCTCGCAGCCAAATCAGTTTTCAACAATAAAATATAGTATATGCGATGATATAGCATATATAATCAATGAAAAGTATACGTATCGACAGCCCTTCTAAAAATAAAATATTACTACCCTTCCTTAGCGTAAGACAGGAACCTTTTCATTTTTATCATAGCCTCTCCTCTTATTTATTTATTCTCCGCCCAATGAAATTTCCTTTAAACCAGGACTGACGTATACGCTCGCTTATTTGCGAACCAACTCAGTCTAATGCTGTCTCTCTCCGTTTATAAAGAATCCCCGACATCGCCAGAATTCTCGCGCGACGAAGAAGAAGAAGAAGAAGAAGAAGAAAAAAAAGGAAAGAAGCTGGAAAGTATACGAGGGGCGAACCGAAAGCACAGTTAAGGCGGAGGTACGTTCGTTTTGCGGGCTGCGTAACGACTGCATAAAAAGGAAAAGCGCGGAGTTCAGCAAAAGAAAAACGCAGAGTTTGCGCAAAGTGTATGGACTTGGTACTGCAAAGAGATGAGGAGAGTAGTAGTGGTAGAGGAGTTTACGCCTAGCGAGGTAGGTGAGAACATGCCTATACGCGATGGTAGGAGGGGGGAAGGCGAAGCGAATTAGAGAAAATGACCCGAATTCTGACACCTTAGGAATACGAATTAGTTCGCGAGAGTTTTCTTCGTAGCATCTGTGTGAATGCTTGGGAAATGCCTCGTTTCGAATGCGAGGGAGAGAGAAAAAAATAGTGTTAAGGAGGAGGGGTGACAAGGGAGAATGGATTTTCATATTTTTAAAGTTTGTGATGAAGTGGTAGACGACGGTTGTGGGAAATTAGCCTGCATGATGGACGCTACTGTCGAATGAAAAATTAACAATTTCCACTTGATTGAAGATAGTTTTGAATACGAATTTCTGGAAAACTAATGAAAACCTAAGCTATAATATTTTGTAACTGAAATTCCAACAAAAATAAAAAAGTAAAATCTATAATTCAATATCTCTCAACTACCATAATCGACCATTTTTCCCTGTCAGATAAAAATCACACGCTCTCGATTAGTTATAGCAATTTTTCCATACATACATTCACACTCTTGTATGTATAATCGTTCTCTTCACTATATATACTTACATACACATACATACACGTAAATTAAGAAGGCCCGAATATTCCGGACGATTGAATTCCGTTAGAATGGATTACGCGCGTCGGCGAAAATTCTCTCTCTCTCTCTCTCTCTCTCTCTCTCTCTGCCACGCGCGTTTTCCTCGTTTAATTTCCAGACCTTCCCTTCCTCCCTCACTCCTACCTTTCCCCCTTTACGATTCAGAGCGCTCAAATAGCGCAGAAATCGGCCGTTTCTAATCTCGCGACTCTTTTCAATTCGGTTTGGGTGCGCAGGCGCAAGCTTACGGGGCAGTTTTACTGCCTGCACGGCGGCCGTCGGTGCATTTATTTACTTGGAAAATCCGGTCCTCGTGCGCGCTGGTATAGGGAGTAAAAGGTAAGCGCGAGAGCGAGTCGATATTCCGAACACGCGGCTGTTCTTTACACACGAAGCGGCAGCCAGCCAGAGCCGTTTGTTGTGTGCCGCTCGGATATATATTTTTGTTTTTTTAGCTGAAATCGTGGATGCACTCTTTTTCTTTTTAATTAAATATTGGAAGGTGAGCGAGCGTGCATGGTCGCGCGTATATATATATGTGGACATAACGTGTGTGCCCTATTTGTTTTTGGATCAATCAAAATAGGGTTTGTTTGTCGCTTTATATATTGTTGTAGGATGTTGTTTTTCTTTTTTAATTATTTAAATATTTGAAACGTTACGCTAAATTCAATGTGTAAGGGTTCGACGATGTGTAGTGTTTATTGGTATAGCTAAGGAAGCAGAAACACTCTCTACGCACCTAAGTAAACTATGTAAATGTAAGGTAAATCGATATACTTTCAAAGAAAACAAAACGTATTCTAGCTTCTAAATTAATAACATTCTATGATATTCTTAGTAATCGTTGATTTAGAAGTTCAAGAAATTTACAAATTTCTTGATAGTTTACTTTTTTCAATTAAGAGATATAACAAAATTTTAGGACAATTTGGTGGTATTGTATTTATTGTGAATGCTTAACAGAGTATTGTACCTGAAAAAGGAAAAGTTTTTTTATATTACTAATCAATACCATCAAATGATGAACGTCGTCACGTAATACAGTAAATTGATCGAAAAGCAATGTCTTTCAAGAAAAATCCTGTAATGAAACGATAAAAGAGGAAAGCAAAAAATCCTCGTGAAAGAAACAGAGTAAATAAAGTTTCGCCACATTCGTTCATCTGTTCGTGTTATACTGTTATATGAAATAAATACGACGATCGTTATCTCCTACGTTATTAATTATTTCCTACCAAATTCCCTATTCACTAAATTATTACGAGTCCGTACTTTTTCACAACGAACCAACACAACACTAAATTAAATGTATATTTAAAAAATACTCTCAACACAATTTCACCAACAAATCTCACTATGTAGGTACATACACATATATATCATTAAACCAACCAAATAAATTTCCTCCTACGCTGCTGTTGTTGCTGCATCTTCAACGCGCATATATATATATATAAAAACCAAATAATTAAAACAAGTCTAGACTTGTATGCAGTTCTATTCATCGCATATATACTTCTTAATGTTTTGTTCTCGTCGCGACCCATACGGTCCAACCCTCGAACGCCGCCCTTTATTAATTTTCAAAAGCTCCTTGTTCGACTGCTTGCTTTCTTACTCCACTATATATATATATATATATATACACACACACACACACACACACATACACGTGCGTTCAAAAGCTCACAGCGGCAACTTCATTTGCCATGCAAATCTCGACGTGTTTTCTAATTCAGGGCCGTTCGTTCGTTCGTTCGCTCGCTCGCTCGCGCTTCTCATTTCCCCTCGATAATCAACAAGTGAGCAAAAAGCGTATACTATAAGCGCGTCTGAAGGAGGAGGAGAAAACAAGCAAGACGCGTGCGACGTGGCGGCCTCCTTCGCGCTAACGAACCAAGTTATCGATATATAACCAAATGACAGGGCCTCCAGTGTCTTGCCTGTATGTATAGTGTATATATATGTATGTAGTGGGTGCTGTTATATACAGAGAATAATGGATGCAAGAGAGGTAAAAATAGATGCTGTGCATGCGCCGAGGAAGGTTGCGAGGTGCGGTATGAGTATAACGAAATTAGAGATTGGTGGTGTATGGAAGAAGAGGAGAGAATTATGATGGAGATTGGTATGGATATGACTTGCGATTGTGGTGTAAGAGGTGTGTTCTGTTTTATATTTTTAGGCTTATGTATGCTGAAAAAAGGCTGTCAAAGCATTGGGATTCGATTCGTTATATCATGAAAGTGTACCATATGGTTATCAAATTCTGAATTGATAGTTATCACTTGGAATCATAGTTTTTTTTTAGAATTCAAAGTGGTTACTGTAACCAAGTAGTAATAAATTTTGACAGTTTTAATTATAACATTTTTTGTCATTAAACATTTTTTAATCATACTGTGTTGTGCTAAATATTTAATCAACTTTCCTTGTAGAAAATAAACCAACTTTGTTCGTTAGCATGTTAACATCGAAATTTAATTAAAACTGTGATTATATTTTAAATTATCTAATAATATAATAATCACTTGTATAAATAGGTACTTTTCGTCGATAGTAGCAACGTAATCATAATGTGACGTTCTTTTTAAAAATTTTTAAAGAGCTCACCAACCGTTCTTGAAATTTCTACTAAGATTACATTATAATTTTCGGTTGTTATAATTTATGACTTGACAATCATGGCTTTAAGGGGATGCCATACTCAAATTTAAATTAAAGTCTACAACTTTGGTTAGCTTATTTCACCATATATAATAGAGCATATACAGCAGTATGAATAGCTATAGTTTTACACAGACTTTATATGACGATGCTTCAAGATAAGTTTTTTTATCAATAGCATAAAAATTCATATTAAAAATCAGTATATTATCAGTATATTGTTGAAAACTACATATCGAAAATACGTCTCGACCATATGTTGTGTAGGAATTACTTTCGAAGAAAATAACGTCCGATACGGATTCTATTTCCACGAAATGATGTAAAGCTGACAAGACCTTCTCTCACTCTCCCTCAATCAGTGCCGTCTTTAAAGATGATTAGACTCCGGGCCACCTAGTAAGGAGGCCCATTTAAGGAAATTTTTTTTAATTA
>JAYJLV010093083.1:0-12864 GCA_036873485.1 Torymus texanus | reverse complement strand
CCATATTCTTGTTGCTGCACTGACTCCAATGATCAATTAAGACTCCAAATCCATTTCTATTTTCTGATGACATTTATCAATACTTAATTTAGTACAAATTGTGTTGAATAGTAAAAAAATTGGATCAATTGACTGAAAACAAAGTTTATATATATATATATATATATATATATATATATATATTCAGGTAATAAATGAATCAACTTGGTCAATTGATAAATATTCGATAAAAGTTTTCAAATATTGTGGATTTTATATTGAGGAAATGTTTCTTGTTTGGATTACAAAGTACTAGTAAATGAAAAAAAAAATATTTGTAATTTGTGTAATAAAAATACTTGTACGTACAACAAGACAAATTAACAGTATTTTTTAAAGTTAATTAATAAGTGAGATTTCAAAAAAACTGAATATTGTTCGCATAAACCTCGTGAAATTGGTTTTTGAGATTATTAATTTTATTATTAATTTAATTAATATCAGAATTAAATTAATGTGTTAGATAAACGGAGATAATTTGAATATCGAATTTATTTTTTAGATAGATAATTTATATTAAATTGAAAGAAATATCAAATCTTTACACATAGCTATAGAAATAATACATCAAATCCTTACTTTATTTTATTCCAAAACAAAAGATTTTTCATAAGAAATTATAATACCTTCGAACGCCAATTAAAAAGTTTTCAAAGTTTCATAATAATTACAACTACTTAAACAAAAAAAAATTCCTCCGCACACAATTCACGAATAAAACGCCGCAACCAAAAATATCCCAAAACCGCACGAAAATCTCCACACCGGAAAAGTCCCTCCGTCGCCATAACTATTTCACCGACCACTTCAGCACAGAGATAAACGCTTTTCCGCACATACAACCGCACACACACTCACACATATATACGCGTACATATCATTTCTGTCGGGCGTATAATAATTATTCATCCTACCGCGGTGACACGAAAATCCGGCCGCTCTTCGCGCACAGTTGCATAAATCGCGCGCGCACCCTCGGAAATCTCTGTGAAAAGACAGCACCGCTCTCGCATACGAGCGAGCAAGCGCGTAAAAATACATACATACATACATACGTATACGTAAACGTAGACGTGAGCGGCTCGGAAATTACGTCTGGTGTCGTCGCTATAGCTGCATATCATTCACACGCGCACTCTTAAACGCTGCAAATACTACGCGACACCGTGCGAGGTTTTATTGCAAGAGAGAGAGAGAGAGAGGGAGATCGCACACGTATATATATATACATAGAGACATACGAAACGGATGCGTACGCTCTCCCTTACTTCGGGGTAGAGGCGAGTGGGAGGGCGTTTTGTCATCGTAAACCGTTTTATGGGAAATTATAATGTGTCCCTTTGCCTTCCCCCTTCTCTCTTCCCCTTCTAGCCATTCGCGCGCTGCTCTCGCGTAATATAAAGGGACACTCGCTTTTCATCCGATCGACCCATAAACGTCCCTATCCCCCTTCCCCTTTCACCGTATTCCTCGGTTCTACCAACGCGGCGTGTCTCTCTCTCTTCTTTTTCTCTCGCAGCACTCGCTTTGTCGTCTGTCTTGGCGATAGCGCGAGTCGAGTAATGCTTTTCTTGTTTCGTACGCGCGTGTGCTTTGGAAATGTGATGCTGCCCTATAGGGTCCTATAGGGGGATATGTGATCCCCCCTCCTGCTAAATGGTAAACGGACGCGCGTGCGAGAGAGAATTGCCCGCATTCCGTATAGTGGTCCTAGCTTTCTCTCTCTCTCTTTCTTTTGCGGGGGAAGCGTTTTTATTTTCCTTTTAGGATGCCTTACGCTTGACGCTGAGAGGAGAGAGAGAGAGAGAGAGAGAGAGAGAGAGAGAGAGAGAGAGAGAGAAAGAGAGAGGAATAGTGCGGTGCTTTTATTTTTTTGCGAATTGAATGTTTATTTGGATAGGGAGATTGAAGTTTTTCTTTGTATGGGGGAGATGAAAATGCTGCATCTGGTTTCAGGGTTATTATATTGGAATGAAAAAGGAATCGGTAGTAGTTAAAATATTGTGATGAATATTAAATCAGGTCTTTTGTTATTTATGCTTATTATTTACAATTTTTAGTAATTTTTACTAGGTGAACAGCAATATATAGTAAAAAATCTGTTTCACCCTTACTATAGAAAATAGTAATTTTCAATAGAAAATTGTTGTCCGTGTAGAATTATGTTTTTATGCATTACACCTCCAACTAAAATAATAATATTGTACCAAATTTTAGTAGTTTCGTATAGCTCATTGTTGCTACTACTATTCTATAAGTATAAGTCTAAAATTAGTCTACTAGGCAATTCACCTAAAAATCCGTGAAACCAACTCAGAGCTAAACACAAAACCAAAACATAAATTATATCAACCTTATCTCTACCTATAAACTACGTTTTATCACCGTTAATACACCCATACCCCCACCTATCTAACCAAATCATCCAATCCCATTACTTCACTCCGCCCCTACTGCCATTCCAAAAAAAAAAAAAAAAACAATCCAGCATCTCTTATACTTTTATTCCTCCTTTTATCTCTCGCACTTTATCTCCCGATTCTCGCCGCCGTGGAATACTTACATGCCGTCGGCCGCGCACTTTGCGCGTCGTCGTCGGCGTCTTCTCTCTTTCTCTCTACGCGCGACGACGACGTTATTCCGACGCTTGGATAATTCGACTTCTTGTGGAATTTTCACGCGCAGAATGCCGCCGATTTAGCCAGCATCAAGGCTATTTCTGCAAGTTTCACCGCCACGGGGATTGTGTTGCTCGCTGGTGGAAATGGTAATGATACCGGTTGTGGGTGTTGTGAGATTTATGCTAATGAAGTGGTTGCATGGATTTCTTTTTGGAATGCTTTGGAGTGGTTGTTGATGGATGGTCGCGATATATTGATGTTTGGGGTTATTGTGGATGAGGATGGATTAGAGAGTGTATGGTATGTATATTTGGAAATACTTAGATTAAAGGCGATTATGATAATTATGGTTATTGGCACTAATGTAGATTCCACCGGTACATCAATATAATTTCCTTTAAAATCTAGGCCATCTATGAAAAAAATATCAAAATTAATAAGGTTTTATCAGGTTACTAAAAAAGTCAATACATTCATGAATTCGAGTAAAGATAAATGTTGGTCTATAATTTATGTTGGATTTTCACCATTATCGTTCGAGAATCCATCCAAGTAGAAAGGAACGAAATGCAATTAATAGGAAAAACCCTATTTCCAGCTGTTGTTTTATTGCCCATGCAAAAGGAGTCGGCGGCTCAAACTGGAAATACATAGGACCGTAAGTCTAAAAGTAACAGCAGTCCAGCTCACAT
This sequence comes from Torymus texanus, assembly GCA_036873485.1. Lineage (NCBI taxonomy): Eukaryota > Metazoa > Arthropoda > Insecta > Hymenoptera > Torymidae > Torymus > Torymus texanus. The sequence continues at coordinate 9,512 of JAYJLV010093083.1, read as the reverse complement.
CATGCATACACCTATTTATTATCTGAAATAAGGAACTTTCAGATTATGTATTTTCAATTAATAATAATTATTTCACATATATAAAAGTACATTGTTGATCACTTCATCCTGGAATAACTATCAATTTATAACTTTCCCATCTAATTCTTTTTTCTAAACAATTTAATCTCATTATATACTTTAAACGAAAAGACAGATTTAAAAAATTATACTTTTAATATTAAAGAATATATCGTTATTATCATTATTATTTTATTTTAGAGACTATATTCAAGCTGAAAATACTTTTCGAAACATTTCCCAAACAGGTGCGCAGAAGCTTTAAACAACGAAAATACATGTAGATTTGTATACACATTATCAATTCATTGTGTATGCAGCTCCAGAAATTGAAGCTGAAAGGAGTTATAGCTTATATAGTCTAAATACAGCATTAGTAAGCAACACGCGAGTTCAACGCCTTATTCAAAACTTAGCTTATATGGACGCGTGGAGCCTTCTCAAGTTGAGTTTAATGCTGCACTTGTGATGTACAATTGGAGTAAGCTTTATGCGCAAACTTCCACTTTGTTTTCACTACTACCTCCCCCCTCCCGTTCATAAACGGCCCATTATCTTCCTTATTCAGTTCAACCAGTTAATTAAATATCCGCCAAAAAAGAAAAAAAAAACTACAACCCACCTCTCTCTCAAAATTCATCAAATAAAATATACCCTTATAACCAAAACATAATTACATTAGAGTTCAAGACTACTGCGCAATCGTAATAAAGCTGCGAACGAATCGTGTATATATATACATATATATATATAATACACTACCGCTAAATAAACCTCCCCCATCAAACCGCATCTCGGCGTTATACATCCATAGCATTCAGAATCCCGGCCAGGCCGCAATTTCGCGTAATAAAGTCGAAACGAAACCCGGAGAGCCTTCTTCTCCTTCTTCTTCCTCCTCCTCCTACTCTTCTTCCTCGCTGTAAAACTAATAAATCAGCCAGCCTCTCTCTCTCTGGCTTTCCCCCTTTCCCTCCTCAAAACAGAAAAACGCCCAATAATCTCGTCCACCGGCTAACGATCCCCTCTCTCTCTCTCGTACATTTCATCCGCATCGAGACGTCGTCGCTTCACGTAGCCGTAATTTGACGAGCGAGCTGTCGTTTCTCTCTCTCTCTCTCTCTCTCTTTCTCTCTTTAAGGGTCTCGAATGCACAGTGCTCCTAAATAACCCGCCCAGCGGAATAACAACGAGGGATATCTCTCCCTCCTTCCTCTCATGACTGCGCCTCTTAAAACTCTGTCAAACGACGCGTGGAGAGGGGAGAAGGAAAATCTTCGTTTCACGTGCGCACACTGCCGGCGGCCCAGCCAACTGAGAGAGAAATATAGCATGAGCAAGCGTGGCCAGGCAGGCAGGCGGGTGGAGATAAAACCTTTAAACGGCTTCCTTCCTGTGCGAAAAGAGGGGAGAAGAGGAGGAGGAAGAAGAAGGGAAAGGAAGACAGAAGCATTTCGCGTCTAAGAAGTACGATTTGTCTCCCGGACGGTGGCGTCGGCGGCGGGACCTACTTCTCTACGTTGGCATTAACACGCGAATGCCGTTCCAAGAGCAAGCGATCTCTACGTGCTACTCGCATATATATAGTTGAAATGTACGGGAAAGTGCAATTAGATATAAGAACGCTGGTGTGTAGGGTGGGAAAAAATTTAGGGCTGTTTTGGAGTGTTTAGTCGTGGCGTTTCATAAATCATTGGGTAGTATAAGAAACAAGTGCGCGTGACTATAGTCTTTAAAAGGCTTTCGTATTGAAATGGAATAAGGCTACAATATTGTCATTGATGGTAATCTGATAGAAATAATAAAATAAAAACATAAAATATGTGGTTTAACATTTCGTTTGGATGTTTTTCATGGTAAAAAGAATTATATTTGTATAAATTTATGTTTAATAAAAGCGATAGTCATCGTGATAAACTTTTGTACTTGCTGTAAAAATATCGTATTTTTCATTAAATAGAAATAACATAATTAGCAGTTCATCTCGTACAAAACCATTTAATTTATCCAGCTTGAAGTGTAACACTTCGTTACCTTTCACTCGAGGTGTAAAAAATTCTCCATGAAAGCAAAATTCTCCTTTACAGTCACAACCCTCGCGTTTAAAATCTCCAAAATAAATACATAAGCTAGCCGAGAAATGAGCCAAAACGAGCGACGTCGGCCAGCTTTTCTCTTTAAAAACCTTCGTTAATGGAAGCAGGCAACTCTCGACTTCTCCTCGGACCACGACGAAGAGAAAGAGAGAGAGGGAAAGACGAAGCCGACGTCGGCACGCGAACGAACCAACCAACGAACGAAGGAACGAGAGAAACTCGCAGTCGGAATTTTCGCTGCGCCAGGATCTTGGCTTTCGAGACCGCAGGAGCGCGCGCGCGCGCGAGCAGCCAACTGTGAGAAAAATATAGCCGAACCTGCCGCGGAGATAAAACCTTTAAACGGCTTCCTTCCCAGTGAATCAAGAAGGAAGAGAACGAACGCAAGCTAGGTATAGGTATCTTTGGGAGGTAGAAGAGGAGAGTCGGGTTCGAGCTTAATCTCGGGACACACTTCGCCTCTCGGCAATCCCGAGATCTTTCGGGAACTGTGTCGTTTCTTTACTCTCGTAAAGTATACACTGGCGCAAGGAAGAGAAGCAGAGAGAAGGAAGAAGAAGAGGAAGAGAACGATGAAGAAGAAGAAGAAGAAGAGAAGGAATGAGAGAGAAGAGAGAAATCTGGAACGGACAGACGGTGGCGATTCCTGCTCTTAACTCCTTTATTGTCGTGAAATACGGTATAGGAAGTGAGATTAGTGTGGCAATTATTAGGGGTATGAGGGCGGAGTTTTCGTGAAATTTTCTAAGAAATATCAAATAAAGATGTATAATAAATGTGTATTTCTGCCATTTCCAAAAGCTTCCGTTTCGTATATCTTTACGGCCGTTGCGCTACTCGAGAAATAATAGCTTAAAAAAGACTCTGCCGTCGTCGTCGTTGTCGTCGTCTTGGCCTGTATACGATCAATCTTTTACACTTCTTGTTGGGGGAATTTTCTTCGGGTAGTGTATCGAAATTCAATAATTTTCAAGTCTATATTTCTATCGTGATTTATTCACGGCTTCTTTTGTCGCCTTTATTCACTTCTCAATATTGAAAATCCTAATAAAAAAAACTTTCCATAAAAGAATTCATAACCTCCTTATATTCATTTGACCTCTCACACTCTTATATTCATCAATTTTATATAACGAGAAAGTCTCAACTACACACTCAATATACGATTACACCACTAATCTAAAGCAAACTTCTAATCATTGTTTCTCGAGAACACAGGGAAAACAAAACAGCAGTAGGCTATAGTATAGTCGACGCTATTAAACCGCGATAAACTTAAACACGCGCGACAGTATGCGGGTGTGCAACGCCGCGCCTTAATTAAGGACGCCGGGGCGAATAACTCCTCGCGGAAACAGCCGACAAGACCATCGACGAGCTCACTCGTACCACTATACACGAGGAGGAGAGGAGAGGAGAGGAGAGACATTACGTAAGGGACTCCCTTGCTCTCGCTCTCGACGCGTCCGGCAAACAAAGCCAGGCGAGATCGCCGACACGGATAACGACACCTCTGTACGACGTGCGGCGTCCACTATATAGCTATATGTATGTGTATGTGTATGTGTGTGTGTGTGTGGCGAGTACGTAATCAATTCGAGCGGGCAGTCCACGGCGCCGTCCAAGGGTCATTCATTGGCCAAGCGAGCACAAGCACGAGTGAGCGACGGTAGTTGCGACTTGCTGGGTGGTATGCTGCTTGCGCACCTGCAGTAGCTAAGAGGTGGTGGTTGGTTGTATACGTGTAGGTGTCGAGGTGAGGTTTTATGGTGATTTGAAGGACCAGTGGTTTGGGGAGGATAGTATGAGGTATAGTTCCTCGAAATGCGTGGTATTGCGTGAACTGACCAAGTAATTTTTTTTAGTTTGAGTTATTATTCGTGTAATGTCGTTTTTAATTTATAGAAACAAAGATAATAAGGAACGATCGGAAGAATTTTTCTCTGAAATTTGTGTGAAAAGGATTGGACAATGAAATCGTAAAAGAATCAATGGTACTGATAAAACATGTAATGGAAAAACCAAAAATATATTATATTTTCAAATTTCAATTCTCAGAAAAAAAACATTTATAAATTCGAAGGGTATTTAAGGACGTACATATTACGCTTTACTACTAATATATGAATCTATTGACTGAAATTGTTAGCGTAATAATTAATGTAACAAAAGAGTATGGATTTCTGTGTTGAACAATTCAGTTGTCTTGCATGATTCTGTGATGTTCTAGAAGAATTTGAGACGAAATGATGACGGTACTTTTGTCTGTATCTGGAACTAAATTTTTCTATTTCATGTTCATTACTAATATATGATGGAAGTTTCACCGTACTTTTGTTTACAATTTTATATTGCGGAATAATATTGGATTTCATAGAGCAATAAGACGTAAATCGTTTCGTAAATCATTATTTTAGTTGTCGTATATATTTAAAAATGATCTGTTTATTATTCTATATACATCAAAAACTAATCCAACCAAAGTCTTACAAACAGTTTTAAAATCTAAAAATAATAAAAATAAAATATAAAATTTGCAACAGCGGCTGTTTCAAGCCTTTCACAAACCCCCTGCTAAACCTCTTTTAATGTTCACGAGAGAAATAGAAATATAATCAAACGAACCCTATCTATCAATCCCCAACCAAACCGAACGAAAACAACGTAATGTAAAAAGTATAGAACCAAAATGAAACCACTCCACCACGAGCTCACCTTATCTTTAACTTAAAATTTCAAAAGCTCGCGTACGGGAATTACGTGAAAGCCGCATCGAAAACAAAGCCGCTCACTCGCTCGCATCCAGTCTTCTTTACAGTCACTACTGCAAGCTTCTCGCATGAAACATCCGACAAATCTTCCTACCCCATTCCCATCGTGTACGACGTGAAAATCTCTCGGATGTCGCGCTATACTCTAGCAATGCAGCTTCCTCCCCAATTACGTCTTACTGCGAGTTTCGGCTTCAATTCCACGTGCCCACAGAGGGGATAGAAAGATTCCATTGGAAAAGCGGCTCCACTGCGCGCGAGTGGCGCAATTACACGAGAGAATCGCGCCCTCGCGAGTGTGCTATATACAGTGCTGTTGTATACAGCCTATCTTTGTATTGTACAAGAGATTATAGGTATATATGTATGCGTTTGAGACGACGTCGTCGAATTTATCAGACGTAGCCATCGCCGAAGTACGCCGTTGCGGCTGGCAGTAGTGCGACGTTCACGTTTGGAGAGCCCTCGTTACTTTCGCTAGGCAGCTCGAGGGTTATCTCTCGGATATTTTGTCTCGGAGACTGTACGAGGTTTCTTTTTTTTGTTTTCTAGGAGATCACGGGGGTGGGAAAAAAAAGGTTGGTGATTGTGTTAGTATAAGCTGGGTATAATGTATCGATGTAATAAAGAAAATAAAGTTGAAAACAATCGAATGTTTTTTGTTATACGAGTGACTGTGGTTACAAAATGTGAACAAATCAAGCTCGCAAACATTATTTTTATGTGTATTTTGTATTATTTTTATGTTATGGTAAAATACTGCCGAAATTTTGTATTCAATATAGTAACAATAACGCAAAAGAGGTCAATGACCGTTCAGAAATATACAGAAAAAAGAATGAATTGAAAATTTTCAAAGCATTTTACTATTCAATTTTCCATTCTTCATTTTATTTACAACACATTGTTCACGAGGGCTGCATTTTCCTTTCGCCTCCTCGTCCCAAACAGCAATGCAACTGCGGAATTTTCAATGTCTTTGGCCGCTACCGCTCTCCTCTTCTCTTACTGCGCAGGTATGTTTCCCCGAGTCTCCCGTTCGCGCGCGTTCGCTTTTCCGCGCTCGCGCGCTCGTGTGTCTCGTCGGAATTTAATTTCACGCTCTTCCCTCTCTCGGCCGACGCCGCTATTTACAGCAGCTGATATTTGATACTCGATATTTTCTTTTCTCTCTCTCTCTCTCTCTTTCCCTCGCTCGCCTGACTCGTGACACCGTCTCTCGTCCCCCGTTTCGCTCTTCTCGCGACTTTGTTCGTGACGCTGGAAAATTCGTATGGGAGAGTGTGAGGAGAAGAAGGAGGAGGTATGGGAAGTGATGGCTTTGGTCTGATTGTTTAGCCGATGGCGTGTCGTATGCAGGTGAAAGAATGTTTTGATCACAGTTTATGTGGTTGTTAGAGATTGCGATTTTCAATGTAGGTTGATAGATATTTATATAAGGGATAAGTGGAGAATGAAAATCAATGAATTTATGAAGGATAAGATATTATATGTGCTTTCTAGCACAAGTATCGCATGTTTATTTTATCGTAAACTTGTTATTATAAAATTATTAGAATTATAATACTATTGTATGTAGATTTAAATCATATTGGAGAATTCTTTTATTCGTGTAAAATTATATTCTACAATTCGAATTTTTCAATGTGTCGAAGGATTCTTCAACTCATTTTAGAAACTTCACAAAATATTAAAACTTACTTAAATGCTAATGTAGAAAAATAAATTCTCTACCATCGGTTCGATTTATTTTTGACTTTCTATTTACCATTTAATAAAGAATTTAAAAAACTGCAAAACGTTTACATAGCTTCCGGTACTTTTAATAAAATATAACAATTGTTACGTTTTTCGAAAAAGAATATTGCAAATATTAAATAATATTTGAAAAATATTTATTGTTTTATTTTTTAATGATAAAAGCAAAGGAATTTTCTTCTGCAATAAGAATTTTTCTGTGCAAGTCATGTCGATTCTATGAACATGGTTCTCAATTATACAAAATAAAAAGTAAATTATAATGTCTAACTACATTAAATTACAAATATTAAGAAACAAGTATTTTGACAGTCCACTTAAAATTTTATTAAAATTATTAATTCACAGTTTCGTAATTATTTCACATCTTGCAGACGCTACTGCATAACTTAATAAATATAAAATATAATACAATAGTTAAAAAAAACAAAGATATTCGAGATAACAAAATTTAGAACTATAAAATCCGTCAATATATAATACTGAGTTTGTTCAATAATATGTAATGTGTCACATTGTTATTAATCTTCAATCCATTCATTTTCTTTGTGGTAGTCTGCCAATTGCTGCGTTGTGAAGTCGGACTTGACATCAAACGTCATGCGAATTTGCTCCGGAGTTTTTCCCTTGATCTGGTTTGCGATATATTTGCAGACAGTACTCGTGAGATGCTTTATATCCAAATAATTGGCCGCCACAGTTATCTCGAAAAGCATGGTTTGATCAACCTATTAAAAATGTTAAATTTGTATTAACAAAAACAAATGTACAAAGAAAATATTGTAAAATCTACTTGAAAATAAGAAAAAGTACCTGAAGAAACTCGCGGTCCCATTCACCAATGTCGTCAGTCCTTTTACAGCTTGTTTTCTCATCATCCTCCATCATCGGAGGGTCGTCCTTGTGGTAGGTACAATACTCGAGAATCTTTCGAAGAACCACCGAGTGACAGTTTGGCAACAAAATTGGTTCATCATCATCATGATCGTCTCGCGCATGTTCCAACATCTCCTTGATCAAGGTTGACTGATTCACTACTTTAATTTCCACCTCAAATACTTTTCCGTCGTTGCTTCGCAACTTTAACGCCTGCATCTAGAAATGAACGATGTTATGTAAGTTTATTTAAAATAATATTACAATACTTCTTAACAATAGAATGCAATTAGTTGTTAGATTTGAATAGAAATTCATGCTGATAGGAAAATGCAAATATTTCTCTTTAAAAAGGAATAATCTTCTCTTAAAAAAGAGATGACAGGATGTTGTGAAGCATTTAAAGAATCAATGCGATTGGTTGATGGTTCAATATCCGGTCAACATTCCAATTGATTAAAATTTTGTATCTGATAATTTAGTTGCAAAATACATGCTGTTACGATGTGTTATCTAACCTCAAACTTTAGAATTCAAATCTGTTATTTAGTATAAATAATATATTATGCTTTCTGGAAGATAATGTTAATAAAAAGTACAGTAATGAAGTCTAAAATATTTGTTGATTTCGTTTCTGTGAAAGAAGCGAAGCGCGCGCAACGCGTATGTATATGACTAGTTAATAAAAATAGTACATTGAACTTGTTTTGTTAAATTTTGTAGTACACTTGGTGGTAACGACCTAAAATGCAGATGTAAACAAATAATGTACGTTAAGGAAATAAATACGGTTATTGACATCCAGTCTGGGTCGAATTATATGATAATAAATGGAAATACAAAATATAAATTGAATAGCAAATGTGAGAAGATATCAAAAAAATAATCTGGTAACAAAAAATTATTTCGTTAAATGAACCGCTACAGAAATAAATATATGATAAAGAATACGATAAATTAGATAAAATAAAAATTCAAAAAAGAGGAAGTTTTATGGTTTTCATTCAGAATAAAATACTGCGCATACCTTGTATATTGTATAAAACCTTTTATTGTTTTGTGCAAGAAATATTTAAAGTAAAATAGAAAATTGCACTGTAACTTTACTATATCGAGTAGGGTTCTCGTGATACTCCTGTACGGACGGCTCGTGCTATACTAATGAAGAGCACTGTGTTTACATATCTATTTGTATTGGAAGCTTCCTCTACTACATACAGTCATGAATTTTCAACAAATATCAACGGTTTTCATTTATCTCTTAAGCTTGTATTTACAACATTTCATTACATATACGTAGATAGATATAAAAAAGTTTGAAACAAATTATGATAGTAATATCTGTTTATTTAATGTGAGGAATAATATACTCAAAATAAACTATGATAATAAACAATTTTATTTTTATATAAATATTGATAACATTCTTATTTAAAGTACCTTTCCTACCTATCTATTTTATATAAATTATCTTTTTTTACATATTCACAGTGTACATGAAAAAAAAAACAAATTTACACTCGCATATACCATCCCTTTAAACCCATTACAAATAGATTCATTATCTCTTTTACTCACTGTCTGTCTCTCTTACTATTTTTACGCTCTTTGCTCTCTGCACAATAACAAACTCGCGCGCCTTCACCCGGTATAAGTAGAACGAATCCATGCCGGCCAGACGCGCGCCTGCCGGATGATCGAACTGGCCACACTGCGCGTGACGCGCGCTGCCCACGCTTCAGGCGCGCATACATTCCATATTATACACAATCCTTTTCTCTACATATATATGTGTGTGTGTGTGTTTACGAAAACGACGCGTATGTTTTCGCTCGTGAATACGGAGGCGTTCGTTTTGGGATTCGTGGATGCGTTTTCGGTTACGCTTATGTTTGTTTGGGAAGATTGGAATTTTCTTCGAGCTAAGTTTGGATTTCCCGATAGACGAGAA
>JAYJLV010093072.1:0-12866 GCA_036873485.1 Torymus texanus | reverse complement strand
AATATACCATTCATGTCGAAGTTGGGGGGTTGACGAGCGGAGCGAGTAGGGGGGGGTACCCCCCTAGTATATATATATGATTGTATGAAAACATAATGAAACATATTAAACATAGAAAAGTAAATCTTCGTTCAATGAAAAATTTAATAAATTTCAAGTGTTACCTCAAATTTAAAAAGACATAAGAGATAATGGAAATCTTATAGGCAAATTCTTTAAGCTTGGTCTTCCATCTATTTTTATGAATAAATAAATGAATTGAGTAAAGTATTAATATTACGTGGATCTGAAGTTTGCATCATCGGTATGCAACAAAATAATGTTTGACGGTCAATTCAAATCATTAGACAATGAAAATTTCATCTGAACCTTTGTTACAAAATTATTTTGTACTATAAAACACTAAATCTATACACATAATATTCGATCGTAGGAGTAATTCAATTAATATTAGCAGCAACTTATTAAATTTAACTCTCTTTTATTTAAATGTAACGCGAGAAGGAAGATTTGACCTGTGCAGCTAGGAGACTGACTATAAACGTAATATTATTATTAAATATAACGTCCCTCTGCACTTTTTAGAAAGGCTTCTTTGTTTTTATGATGGCTTAGGAAAAGGTTCTTTTTTATATGCGTACATATCGTTTCTTCGACCATACATCTGTAGTGTTCAAAAAGCAATAAAACTTAATAACCGTAAAAACTAAAAATTAAGAAAAGAGTCTCGACATCTGTGAGGACAATGTACGCTGTATACGGTCGAGTGGCCAGAGTATAGAAGAATATGCAGCAACCCTTACGTATTTTAGATTTTAAGAAATCAATTGTGTCGTGTCCGTATACTCGAGACGAGTTCTTTGTATTTTCTATGCGTCTCGAGCTACTAACAATAAGTGTTGAGCCAGGATCGAGAAGATCCGTATGGGTTTCTTTGCTCTCTCGATTTGTAACTGTAACGTTCTTTAAGTCCATTTGTTAAATGTTATCTTTTTGTTTAAGTGTTATTATGTTAAACTGTGTGTATTTATTTTATTTAATACATATACTACATCTCTTGCTCTTCTTTATTTAAGTTACATTAATATTAATGGAACTTTTCTCTGAACGTTGGCTAATTTTTTTTATATGTTTATATACATTATTTTATATGTTCTATGTTTTCTTATTTATTCCATCACGTATTCGCAAACACGTATACCAATTCATACTCATAATCTAACACAATATTAATATTAATATAAACTTGAAGTAAAATGAATTATTTGTTTTTATTTTGTTGCACTCCAACGTTGTAAGCTTCAGATCCATACATTCCAAAAATATAAGAAAATAACCTTATAATAAAAATATGAACAAACAACATCATGTTGCCATGCACATAGTTATAACGTGGAAACGCTTCCTACCAATCAGATTGCGAATAAAACGCTAAATAAAATAGTTATCAATTTAAATAAAAGGGAATCTCTTGAATTAGTTCCGTTCTATATTCATGTAAGTATATTGAAAATCTATTCTTTATTGATTCTTGTTTGAATGTTTATTATCGCTTTTACCAGTATTTTTTGTCACTTAACATTGCACAATACAATAATAGATCTCAAAATATCTTATGATTTATCTCATTAATTAATTTAATTGTTAATAATAAAAATTGTTTAAATAATTTAATTTTGTAATTATAACCAAAATTTTTTATTTTTGTAAAATCGAAATTTGGATAGATATAAAAAATATGCGAAAAAAGAAAAAAAAAATCTCCCCGGCGGGGAATCGAACCCCGGTCTCCCGCGTGACAGGCGGGGATACTGACCACTATACTACCGAGGACTTGTTTTGTCATACAATAAAGCATCTTCTTCAACCCTGGAATCCTTCCAGTCGGTGTCTGTAAGTACACTTGCGTACTATTAAAGTTTAAATTTTCAAAAAAAATGGAATTTTTTAATAAAATTTATCACATTATGCCGTTGCAGTCGACATTTTGAGAACGGAACTAACTAAATCATATTAGGTCATAATAACTTTTTATAAATAATCAATGAATCTTATTAAAATTAAGATAGAATTCTCACTGAGCCAATGTTTATGAAAAGCGGTATGATTTTCTAGACGCTTTCCATACATATACTTACCTGAGTGAAAACGTCAATAGACACTGGAGTGTCGGTAAGGCAGAACCCTGATTATCAAATAGAAGCTATACCTCCGAGAAATCAAAGTCGTCCTGCTCCACCCGTCACTGTAATAGCTTTTGCCTGTAAAGGAATAATAAAGAATATGATTTCGCCGTGCACTGCAGCAAAATTGGAATACGTAATGTATCCTCATTAAACATTTTAAAATATCAGCGAGTTAACGCTATAAACCTCATTAGCATTATGTCCGTATACATTATTATTAACGAATGCTTATTAGAGCAAGTCTAATTTTACGTAATTAGACTATACGATGATACGACTTTTTTTACAATGCGCGCGTCTATATAATGACAGAGCGAATAAAAACAAATTACTTGTAAATTTCCTTATCAATTTTGTCCGTTCAAAGAAAATTATTTCATTCGCACATTCGCACGTATATATATCTTATCAATCTAACAACCTAACTCAATTATAAAAATCTCGAATTACTTAACATCGCCAAAGTGCGAGCGTGAGTTTTATTGCCGCTGTAACATAACGTGTACTTCTTTTTCCATCACGAAATAATCATGCATCCCGCTTAATAATTACACACCCATAGGTATAATAACAGCACTTCGAAAACTGAATAAAACGAATTAATATAAAATTTTTCGCGCTTAGACACATACTGGAATCTCATATAAATATATAATAACGCTTAACGACCGTGTAAAATTATAATATCCACAGTGTATAAAATATATAAAGACAAGGAGGAGGAGGAGGAGGGAAAGAGAAGAAGGGGGCAAGCCGCGTAACCATCCTCATTTGCGATGAATAGTTAAAAAAGCGTAAAAACAGTATCGTTGCGCAAAGAGAAATAATAAAGGAGCAACGAGGAGTATATAGCGGCCCGCTGGCAGTGCAGCAGCAGCACAGCTATTACAGGGACTGCCGATGCATACCCAGGAATGTGAGCACTATGTAGCCGTCGATCCTCCTCGTTATACTGCACCAGGTTATTCGCCCGCCTTTTTTTTCTAACCTCGTGAAAATTCGCGGTAAATTGTGCTGATGCAAGGGGGAGCGAGAGAGAAAGAATAAAAGATAGAAAAACGAGAAGAAGAAGAAGCGCGCTCGGGCGACAATTTGGCAAGTAAATCACGGGCAATTTGCATTTACGTAAAAGGTATTATAGTCAAGAGGCATGCGTCTTGAGGCTGTGAAGTGTCTATGTGTGTGTGTATATATATGTAGATCGTGACGTTGTGGTTATATGTTGTAAGAAGGGATCGTGTGTATCTGTGGAGCATTATCAAACGGTTATTTATGAAGTGCTACCTTTAAAAATGTAAATATGGACTTTTACTCTTTGTGTGTTTTCAGGGTTTCTCGAGAGAATATATAATTTACATTTTAAATTTAACTCGAATGTTGCACTGTGCAATAATCATAACATCTTTTACCTGAGAGAGCATTTTAATGCTTTTAATACATACCAAACATATGGTGTATACGAAAAGAACATCGGATACGCATTATACATATATTTAACCACTATATGATTGAGCTACATCCAAGGTAACGCTTTACTTTAAGTCTCAAAATCAATCTTTCGCACTGCTAGTATGCCAGAATCCCACAACTATGAAAAAAAAATACAAATTAATTTATCAACATAATTTCATCTGCCGCATTAACATTTCTTTTTTCTTTACAATTCTCTTGTCCAGACCAAGTGTACTTCATACCCAATGCTACTGTACAAAACAAAACTGAAAACTCTTCATATACTCGAAAAGATTGTAGAAAGATAGCACGTCCTATCGCCGACATCAGCGTTGAGAGCCCCTGCGAGCGCGCAGAATTCCACGTTTCGGCCAGGGACGTTCGCTCGCTAGCTTTCGCCTCTCTCGGACAGCACAATGAGACCAATTACTTTAATTGCAGGAGAAGAGAGAGAGAGAGAGAGAGAGAGAGAGAGAGAGAGAACGCGCGCGCGAAAGAGAGGGAGAGACCGATGGACGCGAAAGCTCCCAGCCAACCAGCGCGAGCCGGAAGTCGGGGTAAACGCCGTAAGACAATCGGTCCGTTTTCCCCCCCGCACAAGCGAGCACCAGCTCACGTGTAATACGCGCCTTCCGCCGATTTCACTCTTCGCAGTGTGTGGTGTTACTGCTGCTGCTGGCCCTTTTTTCTTCTGCTCCCACTCGACGTCTTTTTCAGTTTGTTGTTGTCCTTTTTCGTTCGCGTGTGTATGTGTGTGTGTGTGTGTATATATATATATATATATATATGTGTGTGTACCGGTGTCCGTTTTTCCCCCATGAACAGTTTCGTATTCGTGTGGTGTGGAATGATGGCTGAGGGTTTGTGTGTCAAATGGTCCATTGTAATGGCTTTGATTGGTGAGGTTCTTTATACCAACGAAGTCACTTTTTCAGAGTTATAGATAGTATTCAGTATCTTAAATTATTGATCATGTTTTGACTATTTTACAGTTAGAAGTAGGTTGCAACAAATAATTTGACTAAATTATTAATTATTTTAAACGGAACAAATTATTGATAAAAGAATGGAAGGTCGAAGTAGAATTAACAAAATTACTGGTTGTATATAACTTATTCTAATGTAATCTCAGAAATTTGTCAACGGCAAAAAATATTTTAAGTGAGGAAAATTCTACTTTTCAATACATTATTAGGGAGAAAACCGTACCAGCTTCAATTTGTCTGCGGCCTAGATCCTACACACACGTGGACATATGGTATTATGCTCGTTTTATCATAAAAGGCTGTCGATTGCTTCATTCCGTTGCTCGTGTATATATATATATATATATATATATACGTGTGCTCTTACGTAACACTGGGACAAGATTGAAATGCCGGTAACTGGCAATTATAAAGCGATTAGAGCGTCACACGCTAATTCTTGACAGTTCTGATGCAAAAAAGGAAACCAATCGTACTATTTTTTTGTCGGAAAAATATTTTCTTCGTATTTTGCGTCGTAATTAGTATTGTCGAGCGACTATGTTATCGTATACTGCCGTCGTACATTACTCATTTCTACAAATGTTTTCATAAGTGGTTCTAGATTCGATAAAAATACTAGACGTATTTTTAGGTGCAGATTTGACTTTTTAGGAAAAATGAGGGACATTTGCTTGTCGTTATTATTTTAAGTGTTTTGAGCATGAGGTCCCATGGTGTAATGGTTAGCACTCTGGACTTTGAATCCAGCGATCCGAGTTCAAATCTCGGTGGGACCTATTATTTTGCAATTGAATCTAAAAATTGTCTAGAACGGCAAAAATTTGTTTTTTTTTTTTAATTTAAAATATAGTTTAATGAAAATTTTTAAGTAAATTAATTATAACAATTTCTTCAGTAAAAAATTTTTTTATTATAAAATTTTCTGACTAGCTAATACGTTTTACTTTGCTTATTTTAAGTTTGAAGAGATTGGCAACCAGTAGACGAAGTATCGCGAAAATTATTTTACATAAAAAACTGTATTTGTTATTGTAAAAAAACGCTTGTCCTTGCATGTTCAATAAAATCTTCGGAATCAAGGTAAAATGGAAAACCATTACTATAAATAAAATCGTACTTTTAGCTATTTCATATAATATTTTATAGCTATTTTACATAATATTTCAAGGATTTTTTTGTGCGATGCAAATCGATGAACAATAAAATAATGAAATTTTTAAATACTAGATTGTTTCTCAGAAAACTTTTCTCTTCAACTTCAATTTCTTATAAATAATTACTGATAAATATTTAGACACAGAACATGTTAGAATATGTTATCAACTAAAAATCAAATTACACAACTACTTTTGCGAATCTATAACATTTACAATAATAAATCTCTATAATAAAAGACAGATGACTACTATACTGAGTTCTGGCAGTGAACAGATTAAATAAACAAACAAATTAATTAAAAATGCTCAATTAGGAAAGTGCAGCATTCTTATTAAACAACATCAATCATTCAAAACGACTATTTGGGTATATTCGTTAATAAGATTGTTAGTTTTATAAGTTCTTTTTTCAAAAATTGCATTTTTGGATAAAAATTAGCTACATCAAAATTCACCAGGATAACGCGCATCTGTGACAGTATCAGCGAATAGATACGGCATTAATTTATTCGGAAGATATTCAACACTTTCTCCAAGTAAAACGAGAAGATGAATATTTTATTTTTTTGTTTAATTTAAACATTTTTACACAACGGTCCCATGGTGTAATGGTTAGCACTCTGGACTCTGAATCCAGCGATCCGAGTTCAAATCTCGGTGGGACCTTCTTTTTTGCCGAAAATTCGCAAACAGTGGAGCAAAATTATACAGTTATTGAATGTCGACTGTAGTCACTTGATCTATTTTTATGTTTGTATCAAATAATTAGACGGCAATACAAAAACAAACTGATGAGATAATGGAATAGGTGGGTAAACTTTATTAAATAAATGTTAATAAATTATACGGTATAAAAATTTTATTAATGTCTAAGACGTACTCACACTGAAAAGATTACTAAATTTGAAAAAACCAAACATAAAGGTTATTGGAAGAGCTCTGTATAGTTGCATTTTAATTACGTTACAGAAATAATATTTCAAACAAATGACTGTCATTCATTTACACAATTTGTATACACCATTAATTATTGTATGGTTACAGCAAAAATATATTTGGAAACTTACAGACATCAAGTACGGAGTGCAAAAAATATAAAAGCAACAAATTTTATAAGTATTATTATTATATTAAAAAATAAAGAAACTCATCAATAAATTATAATCAGTAATCCATTATTGATCTAAAAATAGGCCAAAAAATTGCAAAAAACAGGTCCCACCGAGATTTGAACTCGGATCGCTGGATTCAGAGTCCAGAGTGCTAACCATTACACCATGGGACCATTATAGATGTGTAGCTGCAGTTATACGGATGATTCGAAATTTCGGAAAAAAGAAAGTTCAGAGAAACTCATTTTGAAAATCTACGTAGCTGAAGCGGTATTATGAAAAGAACGAAGAATCCTCATTAGTCTTGCCGCCGCGGGCGTTCTAATATCTTTATAAAACTTTAGAAGTACGTTGATGTCAGTAATATTAACAACTTTATATAAATATATAAACAGTACACATGTGAATGTTACTTACAGATGTAATAAGAAAATATCTTATCATACCTGTAAAGTAATGTTAAGTATTTTTCAGATAACGAACAATCAAATCTTAGCACTACGCTTACGTAAGTTTCTGTACAAAAATACAGTGCTTGCAAATAATAAAACCCGATAAGCAAATTTGTATTTGAATACACATATTTTCTACTACGTGCAGTCGAATGTTTTAATATTTTCTTTTTTTAATCTAATCTCAATGAGACTACAGACGGTCCCATGGTGTAATGGTTAGCACTCTGGACTTTGAATCCAGCGATCCGAGTTCAAATCTCGGTGGGACCTTTTTTTTACAAAAAAAATTTAAGAATAATACAAGACGTCACAAAAAATTTTACAAGGATTATATGTACACTAAAGGAACTTGTTGATGGATCCACTCGAGTAATCCGTTATGGATTTTAGAATTTGCAGAAAAAATTTTTTTATAACAATGTTCTTTGATTTATCTACTAATTACATAGATATTTAATAGGAAGAAACTGCAAGTAAAAAATCAATGTCATTATATGTAAAAATTAATATATTTTTCATAGTAAAATAGCATTAAACAATACTTCTCGCTGTAATTATAGTTTTTTGTAACTCATTTTAAGATTAACTAGAAAGATAATACAGTATTGTATGCTTAAAAATTGGTTAAAAACAAACGATACTTAACTCGCTACATATATAGTTATATAAAACATACAACCACGCGTAAGTCTTTTTACTTTTAATATTTTTTTCAGTATTATAGTACTCAAAGTATTTTACCACAATTTGGACAATTTTTGGTATTACTAATGAATAAACTACAATAGTTGCTATATTATTGTTGTTTTTTGACCTTTTGTATATAATATCGGAATCTGTGATTTAGCAATTATGAATTTATTTTGGTTTATAAATAGATTTTAAAAAGTTAGTGTTTTGCATCTATTAAAAAGTAACAGATTTTTAGATAAAATGGCTCTGCAGTTGAATCTTGCCAATAACTGCTTTGATCCTAGTTCAGATTAGTTTAATAATAGATATTTCTACTGGCTGATTATGCTCAAATTAACGAAGGTCGTCACAGATCTAATTTTTTTTATCTGAAAACTTAAGAAATGATTTTAAATTATATTTAAGTAAACACGCGATTTTGCTAGAAATTTTTTTTACGCTGCAGCCTAATCAACAGACGTAAAAATGTAGATAATAAAATTAAAAATATACATTGATTTTCAAACTACTGTTACTTTATCGATTTTAAATCTTCTGAGAATTTTTTTTAAGCAGGAATTATATCTATGCTATTTTTTTAATGAGTTTTTAAACTATATTAATCTATTTTTTTCGATTTTAGAACAATCAACCCATGTTATAATTAAAAGAATTAAGTCGATTCTTTACCCATGTACTATTTCATTCACATACAATAATTATATTGATAGTATAAAGGAAAAAATTTTAAATAAATTCATTAAAAGGTTTTTGATTAATTAAATACAAATTTATATCGTTTTGAAGTTTACAAGTGTTTAAAGTTTACTCAAAAACACACTTTTCTTGTTTTTTGCTCTCAGTTAAGACTCTTACTAAGGTATTACTGACATGTAAAGATCGATCACGGGGACACCGCTAGGTGGCTGCTATTCATCCAGACACTCACGGTAACGATTTGACGTCTCGCATCACATGTGCTGCGATGTGATCAAACACCAAGACCTCTATTTCTTATTATTATATAATTTATTTTGATATACTCTTAAAATATTTTACATTTTCATAATGACATCAAGTTCTTAAACAAAAAATGCATGGATCTGAAAGAAAAATACGAGAAGATAGTTGATTATTCCCCCAAAAAGACGATATAATTTGATAAAATTTTATATGTGATACACCAAGTTCAAGAAGTCTACAATCTTCAGTTTTTACGTCGATTATCATCAGTGAAGAAATTTTTATAACGACAATCACATTTTCGTAAATTAACTATAAGAGTTTAAATTATTTAAAATGAAAAACTCTATCTTCGTGGTATTGAAAAAATTCAATAAGTTATTGTATTTGTAGTACCTTCGACCGCCTGTCATTTGTGAAGAAGTTTCTCTCAGCGAATCTGTCGACTACACAGCTAAATGTGTATCTATCATTTTTTTCTTCAACTGTAAGTTCTTCGACAGAGCATCATGTAAAATACCAATAACGACTTGCAACTGTGTAAAATAGTGACACATAGTTTACAAAAGCTTAAATACTCGTGGAATGGCAGCAACTCGAAAAATCAAATTTTTAAGTCGGGATTCTGTAAAATTTTTGAATATTGTAAACCAGATGCAATTTTCATGCAATCTAAAAATAAAAAAAATATATGTCAAATTACTTTTAGAGAAGAATACTCAAATTAAAATTAAACCATACTTGAATTCTCAAATGATCGGTGGTATAACCATAGTCGTGCCGTTTGATTTGAGATGGGATCCGTTGTAAATAGTTTTGTTTTCACAAAAACCTAAATATGTAAACAACGCTAGTTTTGGGTCTTAGCTTAGCTTTTTTCTCTAACGTTAAAAAAAATCATATAAAAATTCACTTCTGAATAAATTACAGCTCTATTGAAATTTATCAGTGTCACACGGGTTTACGGAACGGGAACATAGACTACACGTTAATTTATTCAGAAGATGATCGACACTTTCTCCAAGTGAAGATGCAAGATGAATATTTTATTTTTTTTGTATAATTTAAACATTTTTACACAAGGGTCCCATGGTGTAATGGTTAGCACTCTGGACTCTGAATCCAGCGATCCGAGTTCAAATCTCGGTGGGACCTTATTTTATTTTGCCAAAAATTTCGAAATAAAGCTACAAGTTAAGTTATACACATTGAACGAAGTTAATTTTTTTTATTTTACACATAATAAACAGATGGAAGTCCGTTAACAAGTTAATGAATTATATTCAAATTAACATTTTAACTTGTTTAAATAAATTTTCTTAAATGTAGGTGCGTTCATGTAAATATAATTAGGTATTTAATATTTACCTAAACATTGCAAAATCTATCACTATATAGATATAGATATAATATGAAAATACAAGTTATTCTCATATATACGTACGGTAACGTTAACATTTTTTTCAAATAATGAACAATCGAAGCGTATAGCGATACATCACCGTGCTTATATAAGCAGCCGTGCAAAATTGCAGAGCTTGCAAACGATAAACCCCGATAAGTTAAAATTTTTTTCTTAACGCAGATATTTTTGACCTCGCGTCGTCGAATATTTAAATATTTCTATTTTTATAATCTAATCTAATTGATTTAACACAACGGTCCCATGGTGTAATGGTTAGCACTCTGGACTTTGAATCCAGCGATCCGAGTTCAAATCTCGGTGGGACCTTCTTTTTTTGTCACTTACGTTTTCTTACATTAAATTTCCACGTTATTATGTTTAATTCGCGCTACTGTATTAAGTGTATACATGTAAGGCCAAAGATATCATTTAAATTCAATTTTTTTTAGTATATATAAACGAGTTCGGATAAGAATCTTTGATCATCGGTTTTTCTTTCTAACCACGACATGTCGTAAATATACACACATCCAAATCGCACATTCAAGCAACAAAATTAATTCGCTCCGTTCGATATTTATTCTCATTGCGTGCAATAATTACCATGTACATATATAAATACACATCGTAAACTTTATATACCTTCGAAAACTCTTCATTTTATATATATCAAACACGTATATACACATCGACAAAGCAAAGTGGTTTCCAAAGACCTCAGCTAAGCTCTTATATATACCCGCATACATACATATAGTGACCATCCTCCTCTTCTACTACTACTACTACTACTATACGTATATACATATACTTTCAACGTTGCCTTCGAACCGTATCACACTACCCTACACTATACTACTGTTCCCTACAATCGCTTCGCTGCACCGAACCGCGTCGCATCCTACTTATACGTTCACCTAAGCTTGCAAAAAAACTCTCTTTCTTTCTCTCTCTCTCTCTCTCTCTCCCCTTTTATATCGCCGGTCGAGATGCAAAAGGGCGACTACTACTACACTCTTTCGCAATTACGAACGCGAACACACGCGCTGCAAGTGCACCTGCCGCCTCGTTATTCCTGTAAATTGCCGTTAATTAGCGGCGCAGAAGCGTAGTGAGGAGAACGAAAGAGAGAGAGAGAGAGGGAATAATCGATGCACTGTGGTGATACTGTCGCAAGTGTGGCACGCGCCGGTTCGCTTGCTCGCATTCCAGCGGTGCATCCGCTTGGACTTTTTTGTTGAGAGAGAGAGAGATAGAGAAAGAGGGGTAATAACAATTATCGGTGAGACTAACGACCGCGCGAGTCAGGCAGTTGGAGAGTCGTAACAATTAGGATATTATGCGTATATGTGTGTAGGTATGGTTGGATGTATATAGTGTGGAAGTGACCACCCGCATTGTATGAGGTTATATATATATGTTTGAGATTGTATTTTGGAAATCTGTGAGTCGCGTGCACGCAGCAGTGTTTGGATAAATGAATATATTGTGTATACTGATTGACTTTCTGGTCTTGTATTTATATGTTCTGGTCTGTGTAATGGGACCGTTTGTATAATAGCACGGAAAGATATATATTTATAATACAGTACACTGTTCTTCTATAAAACACTGAATAATTGAAGGCACATTACGTATTGACTGGAACCGCCAATTTTTGTATAAATTCATACATCAAACCGTATATATAGCAAATAATTTTTATTACCAAAATTCATCATTATACCCTCTACCATTTACTTATTCTCACTTCCAAAAACGCTTCTTTATACCATATACACATACTACTATACTCCTAACTCCACACACAACCATACAAACACATACATATTTACCTTACTCACGACTCAATTTGAGAGGTCAGCCGCCTCTTATATATATACACACTCCTGTCGTACACAGCAAAAAAACGTGGCTCGCGCACGACGCGGCGGTCGCGGAAAAAATCGCGAGCATAGAAGGGCCGTAATTCAGCGTCTTATCTCCGCTCGTAAATCTATATATGCACGACGCGCGCGCGCGCGCGAGGATAATCAAGCGCGCTCATTAAAGTGAGACGTTGGGCGAGTGCATATAAGTACGCGGCTGTGGATCCGTGCGGCAACGCTTTGTAGAGAAAGAGAGGTGTACAAGTATACGTGTATAGGGTTTTGTGTTGTCACCGGGATGGTAATTGTGCGGGGGATAGTGAAGGTATTATTGGTGGTTTTGGGTGTGATTGGTACGTTGTGTATAGAGGGTACAGGGATTTTTTAGTGGTAAATAAAGGTTACAAGATTTTGTATGTGTGTGAGGTAATTATTTGACTGTGGGGTTTATTAAAATTTAATGTAGAGTACGTGTATTTTATTTTATGAAGTGTTTGTGTTTTGTAATTAATGATCAGACTGCGGACTTTTATGCAAAAACATATAACTGAATATTCTGCATATTTTTGATTTTGCATATTTTGATTAAATATTGAATATTTTGCAT
>JAYJLV010093061.1:0-12866 GCA_036873485.1 Torymus texanus | reverse complement strand
GTTTTATTGGCTTAAATAGTAAATATCTTACTCATTACAGTCTGTGGCTGCGCTCCCTACACAGGATGGTAATTTTTTAAGAATTTAATATAATTTTTACACTAATATTTTCTCCGTGTAGATAGTTAAATAAAGTTTTTTTGAAAACTTATTTTGCTCTGTCTATTATGTTTATTAACCTTTATTCCTTAGTATAATATTACATTGTACTCATAGTTATCCTCAAGATTTGTTATAAAATACTATTTTTGCAAAACATTCGACATTGATATCATGATTCATTAGTTACAAAATACTTTCGCAGTAACAATATTTCTTATCGGATCGTTCTTTTTTCACTATCGGAGATATCGTAGATAAGCACTTCGTTTGTGCAACAACAATTCTTAGTGTACTTGTATGGGCTCAAAGCGAATGTTTGAATCATGAAATTTATAATTTACTCGGTTCTTCTAGTTTGCTGCCTAATCGAAACAATAATATTATCCGAAAAAATAGATAGTAGGTGCACTGAAGAATTTTGCGAGGTAAATAATTAATGACAAATAACTAAAACTTTCCTTGTAATATAGTGAATAAATATTATGGCTCACTTAATAAATTATTTTTTTTTTATAATTAGAGACTGATAAATGATATAAAATATGTTAGACTATTTTTGTGATGTATCTATTTTAGAAATTCAGGAATGATGTAAAATGTCGCGAATCCAATGCGTACTGCAGAAAAAATCCAAATAGTATTCGTTTACCTTACCCGGGTATTTGCAACTGTTGCGATTACTGCCTGAAAAATCTCGAGGAAGGTGAAATCTGCATTATCGGAAAACCTGGTTTACCTGCTCCCTTGGAAATATGTGGTCCCGGTCTACAGTGTACTGAGATTAAGAACACACATAATTCAACGTGCCAACCGAGTACATAGAATGCACATTAATAAAAAGATTTTATTAAAAATTAACTATATTTTTGTACTACATTACATAAAATAGTGATAAATTAAACTAATTTCTAGTTAGAGGTCCATGTAATCAGGCTCAAGAGCAGTTCGATGAACGTAAAAATACAGGTAACGTTGGAAAGACTGAAGTGAGGCCACAATGCGACGACGATGGCTTGTTTAAGCCAATACATTGCATTCCTGGTTCCATGTATGTATACAAAATGATTCGCAGTTTAATCGGTTCAGAATTTTCAAAACTATAATATTAATTTTTAGATGCTATTGTGTCGAACCTCTGACAGGAACCAGAATATTCGGAGAGATACCATATTTGGATTATGAAGATCAAGAAAAAATGACATGTGGTAAATTCACATTCTTATAAAACTATGTAGCAGCTAATTATTTACGTGTAGATTTGTTAAATACAATATACTGCTTATACTATGAATTTTGGTTAAATTAGTATTTTTATGTTAAGTAAAAAAAGTAACAAATTATAACTACGCTATATATGAAACTGCTAATCTTGTAACTTCAACAATAATTTAAGTTAATCTTAATAATCTAGGTTGTTCCATTAATGCTTGGAAGGCGAAAAATACATTAGATCCGAAATACCCACCTAGGGTTGCTCGGTGTACAATGGTTGGAACCTTCGAATCTTTACAATGCATGATGGGTTCAAACGCTACATGTTTATGTGTTGAACCTTTGACAGGTTCACCCAATACAAGTATCAACCTCGTCGTGGAGGAAAATATTAAAGAGAATAATCCATCTTGCTGTAAGAGGCTTTATTAATTAGATTAATGCAAAGCAAATATGAATTTTCTTGTTTATTGTTTGCAGTTGATAAATCTAAACACACGATCGGCAGGTACAATACCGAATGTGAGATGGAATATGAAAGCTCCACAACTGAAGCTGAAGCCAAGAAAAAGGCCAATACTGACAGTTTGACGTCAGAGCTTTGCGATCCTGATGGAAAATATTCAAGAATCTTGCACTCTAGTTTTAAGTAAAATATCATTCTATTGAATTATTTTGTAGTTTTAAATTGTATTCAC
Organism: Torymus texanus; assembly: GCA_036873485.1. Classification (NCBI taxonomy): domain Eukaryota; kingdom Metazoa; phylum Arthropoda; class Insecta; order Hymenoptera; family Torymidae; genus Torymus; species Torymus texanus. The sequence continues at coordinate 10,854 of JAYJLV010093061.1, read as the reverse complement.
TAAAAACTATGCTTGTTACAGAAAAGTATGCGTTGATCCTGATGGAAGGCAAATAGATGCCTATGAAGCGGACGCTAATAGTGATGAAGCAAAAAATATGGATTGCAGTAAGTACAATATTTGAATTCGGAGCTTAAAAAATTATTTATCAAATATACTTCTGATTTCAGATTGTGCAAGAACTCGTTGGTTATTAAATAAGGCAGGTGTTGTTGAATTACCTAATTGTTGTAGTAACGGTAATTACGAAGCTTGGCAGTATCGCCGAAGTGAATACTATTGTGTCGATAAAAATGGCGACCAATGTGGTATGGAAGTAAGTGAAACGGATTTGTCGAAGCTTAAATGTTATAACGAAGGAGATCCTTGTAAGTCTATTCCTTCTGATTGTAAAACGCTCATATCAGATGGAAAAGATCCAAAAGCTACTTAATTGCATACCACTTTCTAAATTTGTTACTGAATTTGAATTTTGTTATAAACTTAATATAGTTAATAATGCTTAACTTTAAAGCTAAAAGTACTGTTATCAAACTAAGTTTTGTACACATTTCTATTTACACAAATAAATAACTTATATACATGAAATCTTCTTCTCCATTTTTGATTCTTCGAATTTCTCCATATTTATCGAATCCAGTAGAACAATATAACGATGATGACTGGTAGACACGTTATTGACGCCGTACTTGCACTACCAAGATACCAGTGAGCAAACAGAGCTGTAAAAGAAGTAGGAATATCTAACATTATGAGGTATTCTTTGGCGTTCCACTGTTTTTCAGTTTGACGAACGATATTTTTTATTAGAATAGGTCCGAACCTGTATCTTCCTGGTTTGTCACCCAGCCTATAACCGGTTCAATTTGGTTCTGTCGTTTTAGGAACTGTATTAGTGGCTTGAAGTATCGTAGCATCGCACTTGCATCTATTCTGTTGGTCCTACCTCGTGTCATCTGTCTGATGATGTCAGGCCACGGCATCGACGAACCCACTGATAATACATCCCTACAAAAAATCAGGTTTTTTTAGCATATATAGAATTTTACTGTAATATTTTTTTTTTCTAACGCTTTGACTTACGACAATAAACGTCCAGCTTCTCGTGATCGATATAAATCGCATGTATGTAAATCTCCTGTATGGCCAGAAATGTCACAGAGCGATTCGAATAATTGAAACTGTAATATAACTGCGACGAAGTAACTGAAAACATAGTTTATTTTTAAATTCTGGAACAATGTAAACTAAAGGTTTTACAATGTATTAAAATAATATACTTTGAATAAGGAAGATCAGCTGGAACGTGATATTTTGAAGCGGGGTCGAAGTCTCGTTCTGTTCGAGGTACGGGTGGTAGTATTCCTTGATACTGTAGTCGTAATTCCCACCATCTCGTGGTCATGTCTGCTACACCATCACTGAACACGCGCCATCTCCACTGTGCATAAACATTATAAATAAAATAATTCTTTTCTTTGATACGTAAATGGAAACATTACCTGATCTACTATGTAAGCGAATGGTAAGTATGCGACTTTTTGTAAGGCCATAAGCATCAAGAAGTTGATGTTGCTTTCATAATCATCAGTAGAGTTGTTGTAAAGGCCGATTCTGTGAAGATGTTGAGGCGTAAAGACTGATAAGCTTATTGCATTGCTAACAGCCTCATGGAACCCTTTAACATATTAATAATTGTTAGCATAAAATTACTAATAAAAAAAAAGATAAATAATTTTTACCTGGTAGAGCTTCACTTCTGAAGAGAAATGGTTGATCTTTGTACTGTAGATAATATTGTACGTGAGCCATTTCATGGTGAGTTGATACCAAGTCGTCTGTATTAATTTTTGTACATTGTTTGATTCTGAATGATAGAAAAACCAACATTTTTTAATAAACTCTTTTGAAATCAATACTAAATTTTTATTTATATTCTACGCACCTGTAGTCTACTCTGTTACAGAAATCCCAGGCACTTGAACTGCACTTTACTTCTCTATCAATCGGTTTTTCAAACATCGATGATCTCCAAAATTCAGGAGGCATTGGTTTCATTCCCATGGACGTGTAAAATTCTTCTGCCGTTTGAAAAATACTGAAATAAAAGATTATTGATAAATGTTTTCGTTACTAATTTATAAAACGTCAATATATTTAGTTTAACAAACTCACCGAAGAGATGTAAATCCTTGAATCATCATGTCTAGAGTGACATCTAATTTCTTTACAGCTGGGAATGGTTGTACCAAGTCAAAGATCCCTTCCCAATTCTGGGCCCACATGTTTCCCATAACATGAGCGGGTAAAGGTCCGTCGCTTCGTATTCTATCACTATATCTCTCAATTAATCGACTTCTGACGTAGGTAAATAGATGCTTATACAGCGGGGTAATGGCCGATATCACTTCTGCGATATTCTGCTGGAAGTAATCGTCTTCGTAGAGTTCACGCATCTGATCACCAGCATCAGCGAATCCTGAAAGATAGAAAATTTTGTAGATTTTAAACCTTCTTTAAGACAAACGATTAATATTGTTAAAATAAATTGATTGTATTGAATCTAATTGGTAATTTATATTTTAATTAGTTTCAAAAAAATAATTTAAATCTGAAGAGTTTAATGTGTATAAGATAACAAAGTGGCTCGTTACATGGATACTTCATACGGCGTTATTTCACGTGATCAACCATGTGAAAAAATTCAATTCATGAATTTCCTGTACGGTCTTTCAAGCTTCATTACCTCTTTTAATGTTTCGATTTATGCAAAAATAACTGTGCAAATAATTCTTTTGTGCCATACCATTGAGTTTGGCAGCCTGATTCGCCAGCTGAACGTATCTTATATATTTATTCTTCAAAGGTGGACCAACAGCTTCGTGCCATGCCTGCCAGTAGTGTAATAGTTCATCATAATCTCGCGACTGTGCCATTATTCGTGCGACATCTGTGAAAATAATTAAAATTTTCCATTGTCATAGTGATACATTACATCTTCAAATATGAAAAAAATTTATTAACCCTTTCATTCTTATTATTGTTATATGATTTAGACTTTAGAAATTCATTTTATACGACTAAATTTTTTTTTTTTTTTTAAACACATGATAATTTACCTTCGTCAAAGTTCACATCGCAAGTGGCTCCAATTTTTCTGTATGGACAAAGCTTCACTCTGTTGTACAATTCTTTCATTTCCATTATTAAATGATGCATCTGCAATAAAATTAAAAATAAAAAACTAATGGTAAGGATACAATGTAAGACTTTCGCAAACTTACTTCATTGAATTTGTCGTCAGTCAGAGAATTCCGGCCTTTCACTGCAATCATTTTCAACTGCCTCCTTGCAAGAGGGTCTGCTATACGATTCCAAGCGAAACTTACAGTCTTTCGCCACGATGCTCTTTCAAATTTCAATTTCACCGTTTGCTCTTCTAGCTTTATGGAATAAAAAGTTGGTTAAATTATGTTTTATAAATTCTTTAAAATATTAAGAAGGTAATGAAAGCGTATGTGTATAGTCAGATATAATGTATGCTGAGTCATAAATCTGATAAGTAGATCAAGTCATGCATGATGAGACAATTTTTTTATTTCTCACTTCTAAAGTACTTTAGGTACACCAATTACTTCGTATATTTACCATTTTTCTCCGATTGTAATCTGTGATATTTGTGGCGAAATTCCATTGCGCTGTCATCACTCTGTTACACACGATCGACCCTTCACGGTCATATTCTCGTAGAAATTGTAAAGCTTCGCCTAAATTTACGTTTAATCCCTGGCAAACAAAATAATTCTTGAAAAATAAACATCACCACAGTTATAAAATACTTATATAAACTTAGAAACTTGTTACGCACTATATAACGTTTTTTTTTAATATTTATGTCTATACAACTTCAAAACACGAATAATACACAAAGATAGAACCATTAAAATCCTCCGACGCGCTAGTAAATAATTAAGTTGTCCGATCTACTTCTAAATAAAATTATAAAATTACAATGCTCACTTCATCATCATTATACCTACACTTATTTCCAATCAATCGATTAACAAAAATCATTCCACCATGTTAATATCATTTAACCCGAATCGACAAAAGTAGCAGCGGCGGCACCTCTAAGACCATCATAATAGCCACATTATTTAACGATATTAGTTATGGGCGCGGATGGTCGTAAAAGATAGTACATACATATATATGCGCTCTTATATGCAATGGGCCATTCCGCGTCGTCGAGTTCGTCGTCGTCGTCGTCGTCGTCGCGGTAGCGTGCGAGCGCGTGGAACAATAAGCGGCCGCCTGCAACTCGTCATGCATATCGGGGCGGACATACGCGCGGGCAGCGGTGTGGCCACTTATCGAACAGTATCATCTTAAAAGTGCCGTTAATCTTTGCGCGTTGAATGCAAATTGCCCTGTATATATACAGATTGAATCTCGCGTGTCACAATGGAAATGGTCTTAGGAAACAAGGCGCGCTTTTCTCAATTTTCAATTTCGAAATTTCGCGCCCTCCATGTGCGTATATGGGAGAGGCGTTGTGGTATGATTTTATTTTGTTTTTTTTATTTCTTTTCTTTTTTTTAGGTTGGTGGGGTAATGTAGGAGCAGCGATGGGGAGATATAATGAAATGCAAAAAGGAAAATGAGATGAAAATTGTAATTTAAGACTTTCCTTTTTTTCAGACACTGCATTTATACTTAGAAAGCGGAAATTAATGTCTGGATATGTATGTATACGATGGTCTAGAAAACTCGATTTTTTTTTTAATGTGAGTGTATATGCTTTTATCGTAATTGCAAAACGCGTGGTTCAGAACTACAATAATTATGGCGATTGCGTCATTAAAAATATGAAATTTTATTAAGTTTGTTATTGCTACATTCATTTAATCAATTTACAATGTAAGGTTTAATTCTGATTAAAATCATACTGTGACAGTTTTTATTTTTTTTTTTACTAGTTATATCTTATAATATTAACGTCATCACAAGTATACAATAAAATATAAAAACATAAAATACAATTATAAAATTATATTTTACTATTTTTAGAAATAAAAGACATTGTGTAAACAATAAAGTTTGAAAAATAAAATTTTATGAAAATTCGGTAATAGTTACTTCATATCTACTAATTAACAAAACAAAGATAAGCTCACTTTCCTTCTTTCATTTTACGTTATCCGTTGAACTTCAACTGGCAACACAATCGCGCTCCCTCTGATAGAAATGTTAATCATAAGTTAACAACTATTTTTTATGGCAACTTTATAACTAAAACGAACATTACCTATAAATTTCATAATTGTAACTAATCAAAAATAAGTTTCCGCACTAACACTTCATAAAATAGATATTTTAGAGAACAGTAAAACTTTCGAAGATGACTTACATTATACTTTCTTCTAAAGATACTTCCATTTAATTAACTCATCATCTATAAAATACCGTTCCCCCTTACTAAAAAAAAACTCACACATCACTTTAACCATACCAAATCTCAAACTTACCTCAAGATACCTTGCGCTACCACCCCGACACAGCACCATCAGCACCAGAACCACTACCAGCACTTTCTTCATCTTTACGAACACCTCGCTCAACATCGACTGCCACACTATACCAACGTGACGCACTTTCTCACCCTTCTGCCCTTCGTTAACTTCCTTCCCCTTTCACGACGTCGCACGCGTTTTTCACGCGGCTGCTTTGTTACCTGGAGACGAGTAGGAGCATTTCGCATCGAGCGCCGCGACGCGCGCACTGCCCATCGCCGTTTTCCATCGCGAGCGCGTGCAGCAGTAATAGTAACAACAGGCAGAGGTAGAAGGAGAAGGAGGAGGAGGAAGGGACAGGCGCCATCGGTGCGTGAAGCGTGACCAGCGTATATAGCTGGCTTGTACATATATACATACAGTGGCACACGCCAAAATCTCTCGCGTTCAAGGCGTTGAGTATGTGTACAAGAGAAGGTTTTCTTGGGTTGGGTTTTCGAGACGTGCGTATGTGTATAGGTTTGTCTTTGGGATAGGGGATTTTTAATAGGAGATGCGGTGTGATAGTGGATTCGTCTCGCTTGTTGATCTGTAACTACTTGCGGTAGATTTTGGAGCGGTTACTTTTGTGGTATTGTTTGGAGGAGGCTTTGTTCGGGTTTCTTTATATTTGAACTTGGCATTAAATTTTGTAATAGAGCAGATGTTATAGAATGTTAAAAACGTAATTATTGATCTGTAGATACTTGGCAAAGGAATCGTTATTATATAAGGAAATTTGAACAATCATTTTGTCAAGCGTATAGATACATTGATATAGATGCACCGTGAACCGTATTAATGAGTGACGAGAATAGAAACGATGAATAGCAGAAGTGCGCTTATAATAAGCGGACTTAATGGATTGCGAGTATGACATAAGTTCGTTTAAGCTATAAAAACTTCGAGGCGTGGTTTTTTTCACTTCTTCCATTTAATTATATAGCAGTATTGTAATACTTTTAAAAAAAAATTGTGCAAGATTGCGTACAAAACATGTGTAATCACGAAAATTTTTTTTTGCTTGTTTATATGCTTTAGCGAGCAACAATATTAATGCACAGCGTACGTTTAATATATTTCCAATGAATTTTTATAATTGCAATATATTATTCATATTTTTCAAAGATTAGAATATAATAAATCTAACAAAAAATGAATACTTAAAAGATAAAGCAGGAAGTTGTCCGATTTTTCGAAAGACCTTCAAAGTAGGAAATATACTTTACGTTCTCATCTGTTTCTGAGATCATCTAGCGTTGAGTTAAAAGCAATAATTACTTTATACTAGCGTTTGAAATCTATTACATTCTTTTGTTACTTCAAAAAAAGAACCGACAATTTGAATTTAAAATTTAGCATTTACCATATATTTGATCTCAAATTTAACCATAAAAAGTAACAACTTGCTTTACACTTTACAAGATACAACTCTATATATTATACTCAGGCCGAACAAAATAAGGCATAAAATAAAACCCACCCATACACAGAAACCAATTTTCCAAACATTATTTTTTAATCTTATTACACTTGAAAATTGAAAAAGAACTCGATAATTCACAACAAAACCAACCCTCTACTATATATACTTCATAGTTAACTAGAACTCTGCAAAAAAAAGCAGACCCATAAATCAGAATTGCCGAGGTTCACGGCTCCGTTGCATTTTTTTTTCTTGAGCGCCGTAGTAAAACTTGTAATCGATAACTGGAATCTGAAACAGCGCACCGAGAGAACGAAGTTCAAGTGTATGGAGAAGGAAAAGCAGAACGAGGGTCGCCGCGCTCGAAGGGCCGCCGGTCATTAGAATCCGCTCGCTCTGTATATAGAAGAAGAGTGAAAGTGCTACGCGCGCGCGCGCGTGCAGCATTAGACTTGCAAATTTTTTAACTCCCTCTTTATCTCTCTGCTTTTTATTTTTTTTCTCTTAAATAAAAACAAAAGACGTCGTATATATACATAACGATTATATATGTATTTTACACTCAATTCGACTTTCGACAGGATTTCAGTGTAAAAAGTTGTAATTTGCGTTGTCTAGCAAGTCGTTTATGATGACGTCTAGCTTCTTGTAATTGTTTCTGTAACTCGAGGAACTGTTCAACTGCAGGTGCCTCATAGTGCTCCTGTAGCCGCTTAATTGCGGTCAGTTGGTCCGATACCTTCTGCAGACCGTGCATGGCTCTCGCTTGGTAGTGACGTAGTTCGATGTTCTCACGTTTGCGCTCGATTATACGCGTCTGTAGAGCTTGCAGCTTCGAGCGACGTTCCAGCAACGTATCCTTGCGGTGTTTTAGCGTCAAACTGAAGTGACCTATGGTTTTTAAAAGTATGCAGTCAGTGCATTTCTGCTATTTTTTCTTGTTTTCTAGTTTGTAGAAATAAATAAGATCGAAGTACCAATGATGTGCTTCTGTGTAGTTAAGCGTCTACTCAGCTTCTCATTTTCAAGGACGATGTATTTGTTCTCGATCTCGAGCTTCTCAAAGTCTATGGGCCGTATGGTTTTTCCCAGTTCTTCACGTTGCTCTATTTGCTTCTTCGTTTGACGAATCAGCCTTTTACTAGTCACGATTTTTAAATTCAGCCGATCTATTATCGTTGCAGCTAATTTCAGCTGATCTTCGATAAACCTTTAACAAACATCGTTCGTATGAGCAATACTGAAACATTTTTGTGAAGGATTTGCAATTCTTACTCATTACCTAATCAATTTATCTACAGGTACCTTCTTCTTCGCTGGATCAACTCCGTTTAACACCTCAGATTCGAATTTCTTTGCAGCTTCTATACTATCGTTCATTCGTTGTCTCATTTCTTCAGATTGCACCGTCAACTCTAGCTTTTTGCTCACCGCGCTTCTCTCGAACTCGACGCATTGTTTTCGCATGTACTCCACTTCTTTTTCCGCCAGATCAATTCGGTGTCCTATCGTAATTCTTTCAACATTTTATAATTAATATTTTCAACGTACAGACAAAGCAGGAAAATTATTAAATTAAAATTCCTTAAAGAAACAATAGCAATCTCAAAATCAATCGTATATCTGCAGCCATTTTTTCTATCCTATTTCAGGCAAAACCCTGCCTTGTAACCATCACTCTTCATTGTTCCCCTCTTACTTTTTGTAATTACAGATATCGTGCATAGGCATGACTTTTTCTTTTCGATTATGCACATCCAAGACCACCTTGATCTGACCTCGATTCATCCTCCCATTCAAAAAAACCATTTTCTCCAACATCAATTTCACACTTCTCTTTGCTACTATTATACTTTTGCTTTTCACCTCACGCGCGTATGCTAGCGCAATTACATATTAACGGTACATACTCACTTGGCTCCCTTCGCAGCAGTGCTACGTTGTCTAGGTATACCACCGGTGGAAAGGTGCTGGCTACCGGATGCGTTGCGCGTGGCGGTTTGCTGCAAGAGACTTGCCGTCGACGGCCGCGGACGATCTGAGAGGATCGTCGACGAGGAGTTTAGTCGACTGACCGTCGCTGGGTGAGAGCTTCGAAGACGTGAGATCTTCTGCGCTTGACGGGTGGCTTCCGCGATTAACGAGAGTTCTATGGGAGAGGATGGGATATTTGAGTAGAAGTTTTTAGGGGAAGCTTGGGTTTCTTTTTAATTGTTATAGGAATTATTATTTGGATTTCAAATAAACAATATTTTAATTGTTTATGATGTGAATGAATATATAACACAAATTTGTTGAAGAAGTTCGTTGTAATTCAAAATTATTTTCTGCTAGAGGCAAGTAGATTCTACTTACTTACAGAAATCTTTTTTTCAATGCATGATGATTTTTGCTTCTGTGATTTTTTGAACCGTAAAAGAAGCTACAATTATTTTCTTTTCTTTTTAGAAATTCACATTTTTACGTAACATGCGTCTATATACATATCGCAAAAATACATGCAAGAAAAGCAATGTGAATGTCCTATGGCAGAATATTCATTTTTAATATTATAAGCCAAAAATTTCGAAATTAACGAAAATTATGAATAAAAATGAAATAAACACAATGTCTAATTCAAGTCAATGTGATTAAATTAAGAATAATACTTATCAAGTTATAAAAATAGCATAAAATTGGCAATGAAAATTCTAACACTTATCTGACACGTATGCTTATTACGTAAAATCAGTTATGTTAGAACGAAGAAAAAACTATACACAACGAGTTCTATATTTATAAGCAAAGCAGGAGCACACGTACAAAGGCGCGGCTACCGTTTATTACGCAAAACAAAGAAATCCATGTCTTTACGACGTCAGCAGCGTTCAATGAGAAGTGCAAGATAATTGTCGTTGCACTTTTTCAATCACTTGAGTCGTATATATAATTAAGTTTAAGCACGTCTTTATATTTAAGGTTATTCTCTACGTTTATTATAAGCACTCCTTACTTAAAAAAAATTACGTAACATAAATTCGACTGTATACATATATATTTTATATTGCTGGAGATGGTACAGGACGTGGACGTGGACTTAAAATATCGTTAACTTCCAATTCAGATCCAATTTCATTGTTATTGGAATCTGGTGGATCATGGATTTGAATATTTTTCTGGCATCCTACGATATAAATGGTTTGCTGTTCCGCCTGGAAATTCTGATGACCGGTCAATGAAATCTGTGACGGTGGCCCAGGAGGCGATGCAGGTAGAATCGGAGGAGGAAGACGAATTTCGTCTGGGTTGAGATATTCATGTTATTTTCATGTTTCATTTAATAGATTAAATAAATTAGTATGATTGACTTACATTGAGGGACTGTTGATCCTATAGTTGAAGCTATTTCAACCGGCCGGGAGAGTACACATTGGCAGAATAGGAATAAAACGAAAACCGGAGCGAAATTCATCTTTTACAAATATTTTGATGAAAGTAAAATTTGACGCAAGGTAGGAAACCTGGTGTAATCATCAATGACGAAGATTGGAGAAAAGTTTTGAACTTAATATAGTGGCACTATGTTTAATAAATCAGAAGCTTCTTATCGATGAAATGCTACTTATCTTGATAAACTTTTCATCTGTGGTGATGAATTAATTATGCGATTAACAATTACGTTGAAAAAGGGATTTACAGCTAACTTATGAGATAGATTCTATTAAAAGTAAGGTAAAAAAATGTCATGTTCATTTTCTAGCATTAATTGAGTTTTGCAATGTCACTTGGAATTGTGGCCTTGTCAAATATATTGCAGATAAATTACACAGGCAGACAAAAAATAAAAAGTGGTCTGTTCCAGAAGACACATCATCATATCCTTATAAATTTAGATGC
>JAYJLV010093050.1:0-12868 GCA_036873485.1 Torymus texanus | reverse complement strand
ATACTACGCATTGCTACGAACATGGTGGTGCACTTCGTTTGCGGATGGGATTTTTGGCATGATAAAAACCTCTGTTGACTGGCCTAATAGTGTAGGCTTTGTGCGCGTGTATAGAACAGTTGGGTGTCGTTGACGCGGTGGGTTGATGATAATGTGTGTAGGCGGTGGTAGTGTTTCTTTGGTTATAGTTCGTATAGGTTTGGAGCAAAATGACAAGAAGAGTAGTCACGAATATTACTTTAGATATATTTAGATTATCGTGATCGTTGTTCGATGATTTAAGTATTCCTGATTGAATGCACTCTCAGTCGATAATACATACTCTGATAGGAATCTTAATTATATTCTACCTAAAAATAAACCACCTTTTTGAGATGCATAGCAAGTGATAGCGAGTCTTGACTTAAAAGGATTATTAAGCATCTTATTACGATAAATAAATCGCATTAAATGTTGTTAGATTGATATAATTTGATTATCGATATAATTTAAATAAATATAAATAAATTAATGATGATAAATAGGTTTTAGAATCAAATTTTTAGTTACAACCAACCGTACACCATCGTACAAAACAATCAGTTACTTTGTACCTTGTATATATAGAACAATAGGATACAATGATATGCATTCGACTATACCTAATTTTTACTACAACCATTAAGAAAACCCGTACGACCATAAACGAACACATCTTAAAACAATCGTCACAATACCCTGACTTCCCTTCTACGCTACAATTGCGCTCTAATCAGATCTCCATTTTTGGACGTAATATATAGGTGGGGAGGCCTGTATAGGTAAAGAGAGCAGCTCGGAAGATAAAAGCCTGCGAGACCATAAAATTGCGACAGAACTCGCTAGTCGATATTAAAAGTGTGTATAAACGTCGTGTAAAAACGGTTATTTATCTGCACTATCGCAAAAGGACCAAATCGTCGAAAAGGTGTATATACCTATATATACATGTATGACGCAATAAGCGCTTTTCGACTTCGGCTAATGGTAAGGTTCCCACACGCGCGAATTTTCTCGAACAATTCGTCGAAATTATATTCGAAAAAGTTGTACGTACACTGGGCGAGAAAGAATACATTTTTTTTTACTACGAGAGTTAGTTATTGTCCCGTTACTTATGGAATGCCTGAGGAATTAGAGAAATAATTGATCTGTCGACCGGAGAATTCAGGATTTTCGAACAATGGTACTTTTATATATATATATATATGTATATGTAGGTGAAAACTTTGAAAAATATCGGTATACATACTAGTTCGTATATCAACTTCTACAGCTATATGAATCACTTTCGTATTTATGTATATCGATATGGAAAACTGTTTTATTATCGAGGAGCTTATAACTGTGTTGTAAATACTAGAAATAACATCGATAATGCTGTATTTTATAGCAGAAAGCTAATTAAACGAGGAAATACGATTGAAATCGCTCGAAAGTTGTGTAAAATATTATGTTTCGCGCAAGTTTCTATATATATATAGAGAGAGAGAGAGAGAGAGAGAGAGAGAGAAAAGGCGCGCGAGTACGATTAAATTGCATTTTATTCGCTTAATATAACCTTGATAAAAGATTGGAAAATTGGGTCGTCTCGCGAGAGTTACACCCAAAGATAAAACTAGTGTGATTCGTTGTAAAAAGCCTAGAATCCACGATATAATGGGAAATGTCGAATAGCACATATTTTAAACGGTATTAAAATACCCGTCGGATTAAATATATATGTATATGTACAATTACATTAAAAACTATATTCATTTCAAGCTCACATAGATATATATATAGGATACGGACTGTCTTACGATAACCATTACGGTAAATCAATTTCTGTATGGCACAAAGCGGAAGTGTACATCGGTGTCAAGTGCGTAACTCTCTATCCTTTAATTATCCATTACCGCGAGTCGTAAAAATTTACTGGCATATAGGCAGCCTCCTTACACGCCGACCACTAAAATCCTCTATAGACCAAATACTATTCCATCCTCTGGACAACCCAGTTCGATATATACAAATATTCATATCAACCTCGTTGAGCAACAACACCAAATGATACACATCCCGATTCCAAAGTACCGTTAATTGTTCAACCCTGACATCTGCATTTATACCTACATATACTATTGTCGAAACACTCCCGTCAATCCTTCACTCGTTCTTTTCTTAATCCCTCAGCGCTACGTGTATATGATAAGTATTAAAATTCCTCAGCGCTGGCAGATCAAAAATCATTTCTCTTTGGCTTCCGCCCGTATATTATTCCAGTTCTCTTTCGTATCTCGATGATACGCCGCGTGTACATGCACGTGTGTACCTTAGTATATATTATACATATATATGTATGTTTGAAAGTTATGCGCCCGCCCGCGTGTGTATACGCGAACATTTTTGTTGGATATTTCACGCTCGAGAGAGAAAAACGGAGCTAATTCCATGACGGTGGTACGGCGGCTTTCATAATGGTGTACAATATTATGTGCTCTGGGGACTTGATTTTCAGTCTAGAGTAGGGATTTCAAGGGGAGGAGTAGACGAGAGTTGGGACTTTTCAAGGGATGATGATGATGATGATGATCGAGGTTTCTGATTTGGTTGTTGTTTTTTTTTTAATTGGCGTTGGGAGGTTTTCTTTGTAGGTAAGAACACATAAATCACTGGAGGTTATTACGACGAGAGAGGCTTAAGGAATTTATCGACTTGACAGTGAGCGGCAATTATTTCAAGTAGTATTTATCAGATTTCTGTTATTGGTGACCGCCGTCTGTATGTATGTATATGTGTGCTCGCGAGCCAAGAGGTATGCAATTATAAACAAGTTTATATTTTGATTTACTTATTTTACTTGGCAATTTCAGGTGGTGATAATTTTTGAACCATTTATAATAAATATCGGGTTAGCAGTGTACTATCGTAATTTTTAATATTTTTGGAACGAATATATAGTATATATATTGTTGATTGAATTACTGGATGTTAAAGGTTTTTTTTTCTAAATTTTGGTATTTGTCATTGAATTTTATTCATTTTGTTTCATGAGTTTAATGTAAATTATAAAATATTATAATAAAGGAAGAGGAGGAGAAGATAAATATTTGAAGGATTGGAATATGTAGTGAATAACTCCAAAAAATTTTATTTCTAATTCATTAATTTTTAGTCTATTTATACATATTTATATATCGAACTATTTTATTGCTTTGATGGTTAAGACCTCAATAATTGTGTCTAAATTAGAGCTGAAAATATGTACCACGCTATATAGATAAGAAAAGTGAAGTCCTTCACAATTTCGTAAAACTCACAATCCCGAAAGAATATCATTAATTCCCCTTAAACATATCGACAAAACTACTCAACCGATAAAACTCCCCCAACAACAACACTTCCACCCCTCCAAAATCCTTCTTCTACACTACTACAACTTCCCATTCCACATTATTCTCCTTTCCGCAACGAATTCACCAACTATATATATATACATGCCCTTGACAAGCGCCTTCACTTCCGTTGCCTATACACCAACTACGCCTTTCCCCTTACAGCTCGCAGTTAATATCATATATATACAGCTCCCGTTGAAAATTTCGCGTCGTGCAGAAATGCCGCGTGGTTTAGCTACGAGTATATAACGGGTTAGTGTCGTCGTCAGCACGTCGTGATATTGATATGCGGGCGAGCACGCTTGAATGTAGCGATGGAGAACGATGATGCACGTTGTATGTATGTGTATATATCGAGGTAGGTGGGTAATATTAACAACGATGGATGGGTTTTAATTTATGAATTGTTTTATTTATTTATGGTTTGGTTGAGGTAAGTTTATAAATAAACGAAACCAATAAGGATATATATTTCGTACGATGAATGATTGATTTACGATAGGTATTCTTTTATATAATATATAATATTTTGATGATGGTTTTTGGGTGGTTGTGGAAATTTATTTAAAGTTTTTAAGCAATCGGGTGTGGTAATTTAATGGATTATTTATATATTTTAAGAATTATTATAATGGGGAAATGATTAATGCTGTTTTTGAAAGCTTATAGTAAAGGCGAGTGATTTTAATCTAAAGATGAAGTTGTATGGCTTTATCCGAAGTGCATTTGAATAATCCTATAACGTATTATATCAGGTGTCAAGGAAACAATTTAACACACAAATTTTTTTACTGCTATAACTGTATATAGCCTGGTGGGCTATTGCCTAATATAGAGTGATAATAACTGAACTATTTGTCAAAGATTTACTATCGTAACTGCATGAATTCATATAACTATATATGCAGAAAAGGTTCGTTACCTGGTATATCATACGTTTATCTTTACTATTGCTAACATTTCTATAGAAATACTGTTTATATTTATATGCAAGAGGTTTTTATAATTCTTTTATTATACGTTCACACATTAGTAACCGTTAATATAATTAAAGATTATTATAATAATTAATAATAATTTTATATTGTATAGCATCATTATAATAATTGTTTTGTATAAATAATGCAACCTTGGATAAGAAATTTTTATCTTTTTGTAGAAATTCTCAATTCCTATTCTACAAATTAAAGTGTCAAAAGTAACGTAAAAAGTATCTAGCATCAACCCACACCAACCATTTTTTGATCATATTTCTAAACTTGAAAAATATTCCAAATTTGCCAATACTTTTCAATTCTCATATAACGAATGCTTCATTCCCACAGTCGCAATTTCCCTTTCGACATCCCCACCGAATCCCCAAAAATCCTGTCCCTCCTCCATTTCCAACATCACACACCAAATCCACGTAACCTCACAGCGCATCTCTCTCTCTCTCTCTCTCTCTCTCTCTCTTGCGCATCTTGGATTTTCTCGCTTGGCAACAGCAAGAGCAGCCGATAATACACTCGCGATCTCGTCGTCGCCGCGTTTCTTCCCCTCTCTACCCGCTCTCGGCGGTCAGTGCAACATAACTGTGCACTTGCTCCTGCACTTGCCGCGCGCATACAAGCGTATAAGCGCAAGGAGAGGGACTTCTTTGGCAAGGAAGAGCGCGAGGAGAGGAAGATTTATATACGTGGGAGAGGATGGTATGGGTGGTATGCGAGAGAGAGCGAGAGAGAGAGAGAGAGAGAGTAGTGACGTGACTATGAATGAATAGGGAGATAAGAAAGGGGGTGGAAAGTATGCGGATGGATTAGAGGAGGCTACGAGGTGCGGTTGGGTTGCCCTTTTTTTTCTATGGAGAGATTGAAGGGTATCGGTTAATGAGTTGGTTAAGGTCGGGATGTGGTGGTTGTCGGGTAGTAATTTTAAGAAAGCCGGGTGAAGGTAAATGTTGCTTTATGTGTAATGGTGTAGTTTGTAACATTTTAATATAAATATATAAATATATATACTTTTGATAGAGGTTTTAGTGTAAACAAATTGATGTACGTAATATACATTAAATAAGATAAATACTAATTGAATTACGTTGCAAAATAACAATTTTCAACTACCGATCTATTACATCAAAACATTTTCTCGTACACCGATCAATAATGATGATTACTTATTATCGTCCGATTAGTTACAAATCTGTCGATTTTACGACATCGAAACCACTTACCTGCACTGCAACTTTACGCCGAATACAAATAAGCTCTATTTCACCGCACTCATTAAACCACAAGTTGAAATAGCAGTATATACACATCGCGACACCGGAAAATAATGCGAATTCATTTCACACTTCTCTCTCCGTATATATATGACATCAACGACATACACGAAGTGTAATTTCTAACGATTCCTTTTTATTATATCTTTATACGCGTGTGTGTGTGTGTGTGTATATATATATCCACGCCCAAGATTGACTGTCACTCCACCGATAAAAATCCCCAACAAAACCATCATCGCACCTAAATTACCTCAACGATCACCTAGAAAATCGCGCTCGCCCGTCAATTATTCATATATTATATACATAAGCGTATAATGATTCATCGTATCACAACCATGCACTACAGACAGCTCACCTGCAATTATACCATCAAACAACATTTCTCCCTTCTCTACCCTAATTACCTTCTATCTCCACACAACCCGTCCCTTATATATATAACAAAAAAATATACCGCGTGTTATGTGTCTTTTCCGAAACGAAAATTACACTCTCGATGCGCGCGCACGCGCTTAGAAGCTATGTATATATGTATGTATAGGAAGGATCGTCGACCGGTGGGTTTCCGGTTTAGCAGCGGCAGCGGTAGCACGCGAGGAAAAAAAGAAACACGCGTGTTGTTGTTGTTATTGTTTTGTTATATATGGGTATAAAGTATAAAAGGTTTGATGTGTCTGTTATATATGAGGTTATATGGAAGGATCTGTAATGAGTAGATGCAGTCGAGTATTTATCTGATTGTTAAGCACGCGTATATAGTGTTATGAAATAGTTTAGCATTATTTAATGGATGAAGATTGTGATGTTGATTGAATTATTCAATGTGTAATGTACACGCGTTGAGGTAAAAATGTATATTATAGGTGTGTGGGTTTGGTTGAAGTTGAAATTAGTGGGTAACGATCGTAAAATGAATATCATTCGGCGTGATAATGAATTTCAAATGATGATGATGCAAAGGTTCATGCTGTGGTCAGGATCAAGGGTACGTCGGAGTGTATAGTTTTTCTATTACAGTTTGTATTGCGGCATGAATGAGGAACAATTATCAGCTGTTATACACAATTCAGTATATAACAGAAGTTTAAAGTAATTTTAATAGGTATTTTTCTATTGAGTCAACTTTATATTTCAGTGGATAAACTCGATAACGGAAAATTGCGAGGTTTGCGGATCGATGGTCGTCACAGTAATGTTTTTAATTGAGAGTTTATTTTAATTAAATATATATGAACGATGAAATCGATTTTATAGGAATTATATTTAATTATATAGCATTAAAAGGATAATATTTATATGATAAAGATATACCTGATAGTTGACTGATGGGTGCGAGCATTAAGTGATAGAGTATAACTGTACCAATGACATTAAGCTTATCTACAGATGACGGACGAAGAAGAAAAAGAAACGAAATGATTTCGTTCTAAGCGTTAATCTTCAGAGCTGCTGACACTTTTAAGACCGGAGAGGAATGCTTTTTTCGAGTTCGTTATAGTTATGTGAGTGACTGCTGCACCGTTTTTTTTTTGCTTTTATTTTTTGTAATCAAAAGATATACTGTTAGCGGGAAGGTGAGATTTGATTTAAAAAAAATGAAATACCTGTCATTAATATGAAAAAAATTGATATGAGTATTAAGAATATATCGTAGTGATTCTCCTGTACGAAAACAATATAGATTGACCTTAAATCTCGTATATGTAGAAATTGCCCATAACTTGTCTGAAAAAATGACGAAAAAAAAAAGTTGCACCACACCTTTGAGAACTGATTTTCCTTATTCTATAACTAATATAGTCGAAAATTATGTTAAACATAGAAAATCGGGTTAGCGTTTTTCAGAAAACTGTAATTCATGTTTGAAGCTCTGAATGCAAAATAAGCAGTTTTTCAGTATTTTCAGCAACATGAAATGGATATTAATTGATCTCGTAATAACAGGATATGATTATAACTTTTTTATGATTAAAATCTAGAGAACATGAACTTTCCATTTGCTTTTTTTAAAATTGAAAAATGTTGATTCCTTGCAAAGTTATTGAAGATCAAAGTTGACCATCGAAAATGCGACGAAACATGTATGCAGTCGAACAGTTAATTTCAGGAATTAAACACTACATTTTTTGCTCAACTTTGAACTCTGATAACTTTGCAAGGAATTAACATTATTTTTTAATTTTTAAAAAAGTATATGAAAGGTCCTTTTCTCTAGTTCTATTTTCTATTTTTAGATGATACTCAAGTATTTTCGAAGTAATTTAATTTAAAAGTATTTATTTTAAAAAAAGCCTTAAAAAACGCTTCTTCTTCCATTTTATTTTGAGAAATATTTTTAATGATTCAACATAATGAAAATTCAATTAGTGCAACGATACGTATTCATACATATACATACATATATACATGCACAAGGTCTAAATTTACAGAATAGACGTTAAAATCGCCCATTGTAAAAGATTAACCGATTAATTTCTATACGTATTGTTCTATCGTGGCGAAATTTTTGTTCGACGCAACTTCTCAAACGATATATAGAGAGAAACCTAATTAACATACACGATAAGCGCAGCAGCACACGAGGGTCCTTCAAAAATCGTTAAATCTCAAATTGAATCTGCGCTGATTTATATCGGATTTTATGACTATTTTACGGTGCTTAAAGCGCGCGCGCGCAAAGAAAAGCGATATTGGCGCAACAAGCAAACAAAATCAACGAAGATTGGCTTTTCGTCAAGGATATATATGTATAAGTATAAGAGTAGTTCTACGGCGTGAATAATTAGCTTGAGAATAGGCAATAAGTTGAGGGATTTTAATAGGATTTAATGGTCTTTGATGCGGTTTAAAAATACAAATTCAGGTTTCATTTTTTTCTTTTTTTTTTTTTAATTTACGTTCGATATCGTAAAGTATATAAACGTATAAAAGCAAGGTTAGCGTTTGCTTATCGTGGCCTTGAATAATAATCAAACTCTATGTGTGTTTATTACCTGATTGCTTTATTTATATTTTTTGATACTTCGTAAATAAAGTATGTTCTATCGACAATCATTGATACGGTCTCCTACAAAACCATAAAATATTACTTATTCCGGACATGGTGATGTATGGTAATCGCGAAGTTAAATTGAAATTTTGAATTCACTCAGTTACTGCATATAATTATATTTCACGGTATCAGTTATTATATACACCATCACAAGTATATCAAATACCAAAACTATATTCAATAGCCAAATTTTGAAAAAAAAAATCTTATAAAACACTTATCCACTTCCCAACGAATTCTACATCACCTAATCCACCGAAAATTCGTTCACAGCATCCAGGCCAATCTCTCGCATATATATACACACATTACTGCTCTCTTCCTCCTCTCGCTCAGTGCGTTCGGAAAAAACGGTAAACCCCTTCGCTCTACACCCATTACTTACTCTCTTTCTCTCTCATTCTCTCTCTTTTTCTCTGCACTCCATACGCGATCCGCTAAACATCTCTCCCGCAACGAGGAAGCGCGCACGCGAGAAGGAGAGAGAGAGATTCGCGTTCTTATCTCTCTTTCCCTACCTCTCTTACAGCGCCGTACGCTCACTCGCTCTGTGTGCAGCCGCGCACAGGTGTATATAGAGACAGAGAGAGAGAGAGAGAAGAAGGTGCACAAACTCTCTCGTTCTTTCTCTCTTTCTCTCGCTCTCAAGTTCAGTACAGTTATGGCATCGGCGCGAGGCGCACGCGCGCCTGAGCCGCGCTTCGTTCATTCACGCCGGCAGGTATAATACGATATATAGTGAATAAACGTGTGCGTGGTGTGTAAGGTGCGGGAAAAAAGACGGATTTGAGGGAAGTTTTTTTTTGTTCTATGGTGCGGTGTTGAGGATTGTATAGGAAAAGTGAAGACGTTATAGAGGACGAAGTTTGGAAGGCAGTGGATGACATTTAGTATAGTGGAATGGCAGGTGGATACTGAGGAATAGTGGTTCGATTGATTTTTGAAAGAAGGATATTTGAAGAATTTTAATAATATAATTATAGGTAATTTTCGTTTTTTTTTAGTTTTTAAAGAAAGAAAGCTGTTGTTCAATTTCTGTTGTGAAGTTGAAATAAAATAAGAAATAAATGGGAATTAAATTAACTCTTTTAGATCAAATGTATATTGAAATTTACATAGCTACTTTTTTTTTTTTTTTTTTTTAATTCTGCGAAACCAATTGATGATAAATATTAATAAACGTATGGATCAGATTAAAGTGAATAATTTTCCATCTCTTAATAGGATTACAAGTTATTTTATGTTCGGTAGGTAGAGAGAAAAGTAGCATTAAAGAAAAAAAAATTTCAGAAATTGATAAAATTAATGATCATAAATCATTACATGGAAAAAATTCAGTTCTGAAAGGGTTAAATTAAATATAAAATATTTATCATGAATATTAAAAATAAGTTCACGTAACTGCAATGACAAAACTTTCAAGAACAAGAAATTTTAATCATACTGTTGTTAAGAAAAATACATTGTAGGGTTTATTTTGAGAAAAAATAAAAAAAAACATACTACATGTGTTTCTTTAACGTTTATGTTGTTACGCGTATGTCAACCATTAAGTGTGTATACATATCCTATATTATCCGGATCGATGGACCGTTTTACAAACAACTATTGTGTTTTGACACTACTGCGACACATCCTGGACAGCATAACCGGTTTTACAAATATAGTGCTTTAAATTTTGTTCAATGACTTCTACTTTACATCCGCATTATTCCTACATATACATTACCACAAATACACTTATAATTTTATAGCTCATACATATATTCTGCAATAACATCCAATAGATATCGCGGCCAATGTATCACATCTCGATTAAAACACTCGGTAAAATTGAGGTCGCGATGCGGAATGTATAAAGTATATGTACAAGAATGCACAGGCTTCGCAGGAAAACGTTATGTCATTTTTGTATATACATATATATCGAATGCTCGAGTCGAACTGTAACTGTCAGGGCTAACGTTCGCGTTTATTCCTATAGTTTTATGAAGTTGGGTATGTATATATGTATGTATTCGAAGTCGTAAAATAGAATTTCTTGGTTTATGTAGAGTAACCGTGTTTTGTATTCCACCAATTGAGAAAACATGGATACGGTTACAAATACCGGGAGTAAGGTACTACAATGAATGCATTGAGCATAAGTCAAACAAATATTGACTTGGTAATTTATTATACCTATATATATTTTGAATGTGAGAATGAAGGATTATTCTGTTAATGTTATTTAATTTTAAACATAAATCAAGATTATCGTTAGCAGTAGGGATTTCTATTCAGCGACAGTAGAAAAGCTGTTTCCCTATGGGTTTAGGTAGTTTTTAAAAGTCTGTATTATCAACGTTGGTTTAATACGGAAAAGTATACTGTATAATGTACCATATGATAAAGTTTAGTACGTTGTAAAAGATTGGTATTAAACATTGCCTGTCAAAACTGCTGTATGTAGAATTTATATATAAATTAAATTTTACATTAAACTTTATAATAATTATATATATTTTAAATAATATAACTATACTTATTTTGTAGCAATTTCAATATTTACATTCAAAGTAACTAATGCACTTTTTATTATTATCGTATTCCCGAGTGCTATTAGAATTTATATTTTCCATCAAAATCTTCATTCGTAATACTAACCACCAACAAATAACTACAATACATTGATAAAGTATTATCGGCATATAACCAAACGCCTTCTGTCTACTAATAATTATAATTTCAATTATCACATTTTTCATTAAATTTATTTCAATATTACCATACATATCAACAACCAAACCTCCCAATAACTCGCATAATTTTGTATTCTCCACAGATATACAACCCATCCACGTCGGTGTCAAGCTCGCATCAATCGTCGCAATGACAACTGCCATCATCACCACCACCACCACTTGAAAACCACCACGAACCATCTAAAAAAAAAACGTTCCCCCTTTCCTTCGTCCCTTCCATCGTGCGTAGAATGAGAATGCCGGTTCCTACGCTACCTACGAGTGATTCACTCTCGCGCGTTACATAAGTGTCGTGCTCACGGTTGATCATCGTCGGTCTATACACGCGTATATACACGAGGATCCCAAAAATGCTGTGTCTAAAGAAGAGGCGGACCTATAGCTTTACGCAAGGCGCGTGCGCAGAGACACCGCGTCGGCGTATGAGGTCTGCGTCAGCGTCGAAACATAGTGGTGGTGATCGTGAGGAACAGAGGTACAATGAGGCCATTGCAACGCTACCCCGAAAGCTTACGTGAGTGTGGTTTTGTTTTGTTTATTGGGTTTATTATTATGATTCGTGTAATATATAGGAAAGAGTGGCGTTTCTGTGATAATTTTTAGCGTATTTGTAGGATTTATTTTAATGCATATTTTAGGCACTTTTATATAAAGTATAATGTGATTTTCACTATAAATAATATTTAATGGATTACTTTTTTTTTATTATTTTAAGGAAATATCTAAATATAGTGTTAAATTATCTATAAAGAACTTTTTATAAAAATAATTATCTTATATTACGGTGCTATAGAGGAATTCAAATATCCTGAGAACAATTGATTGATTGTAATTACCTGCAACGTATTGTTCATTATCGTGTGCATGTGAACATTCAATTACGAAGCTAATTCTTCAGTTAAGCCGCGCAGGAAAAATTAATAATCTCGTGTATCGATTTTTCTCACATTAATTTAAATCTTCATTCTTCAAGACACAGCCTGGCAGATATTCTACCAAAAATATTCATAATACAGTTCATTGCACCCAAACCGCTCGCTTCCTTAATAACGAATTGTAAAATACGAAGCAGCACAAAAGGGATATTAATTCGCATATACTTATATATACATATATATGTATAGCAAACTGCGAAACATTCCATTATCATCTTAAGAAAGCAGTACCTCCTCAAAGCAATATCCCCAATCCCTGTTATAAATACCGCGCGGTTAAGGAAAAGAGAGGAAGAAAAAAAAAATTACAATTCCCCCCGACAAAGCCTACAGCTTACCGACTCCTCTCCCTTTATTACGCGCTTTACGAACATCGCATCGACGAAATAAACGCTCTCTCTCTCTCTCTCTCTCTCTCTCTCTCTCTTTCTCTCTCTCTCTCTCTTTCTCTCTCTCTCTCTCTCTCTCTC
>JAYJLV010093039.1:0-12870 GCA_036873485.1 Torymus texanus | reverse complement strand
ATATATATATATATATCCACACACCTTTTAAAAATACCCCGAATTATCGTCTCTTTCCCATCCAAGATTACGCTAAAAGCCAAATTCCTCCTTTCAAATTCCCGGCGAACCTCGAGCACCGCATACCCATACATCCCCCCACACATACATATAAGAACGGCATGCACTGGTTCATTCCACGTGAGTATATACGACGGAATTGCCGCTTCGCCGAGCGCGTCGAATACATAAAGCCGCAGTGCGCGCACGCGCGCGCAACGATGCAATCTCCAAGCCACACGCTGTACGCGTACCTATATGCATCTGCTTATGAGGAGATAATCCCGTCGACAATTAGCCGATTAGCAATCGGTAGCGACGCCCCTTTCCGCCACCGCAGTTGTGGAATTCCACATCAGGAGGAGGCGCACGTCGTCGTCGTTGCGATCCCGATAAGGTGATGAGGATACGCGCCAACGATGGTGACGGCCTACGAGTGTATATACGTATATGATTTTCGCAAGATGTCGTCCAAGAAAAGAGAGAGAGAGAGAGCTATTGTCGTAGTATAGAGGATTTTGTAATTTTGCAAAGTGTGGTGCAAGAACAATGGGTGGACGGTTCTGATGGATTTTTATGTGGGAAAAACGCTGGGTGATGATGGTAATGCGGTTGTGTGTGTATATATATATATGCGTGATATTGAATGGGGATGAATAAATTTTCTTTCTTGGTTTGGTGCGAGATGAAAGAGTGCTAATGGAAATGAGGAACTCACCGGATGTAGTACTTATTGGAAATCAATAAAATGTGGCAAAGAAAAAATTTAATTAATTTTTAGAATGATTTATGTATTTATTAATTGTGTTTAATTTAATGTTAGAAACGTTTAAATTAAAATCGCGATATCTTTGAAAATTAAGTTCTGCTTTTACAAAGAATAATTTATTTGAAAAAGAGGTTTTTTAATATTTGCTATAAAGAATATTTTACTTGATACTTTAATGCAGAAAATCTTTTTACATATACATTTATAAAATCACTATTGAAATTGGAGGAATAGACTCTTAATTGGTATAGCTTGTATTAATTTTTGTGACAAAACTGACAATAGTCAATAATAGTGCACCGAATTTAGTCTAAAAATTTAAAATCTTTAAAAAAATGTACATATATAATCGATTGCCATTTTTGGCTCATCTTTTGTATGTACACACATTATACACTGCGAGTTAAGGGGTCAAAATACATCTTCCATTTATTTGATAGAAGTAATTAATTTTTGAAGATTCAAAATTGATAAGACATTCATAATTATAATGATTTATTAATTTATGTCGAATATAGTATAATTTATATTAAAATATGGAATTTCTTAGCTTGTGAAGATACAAAACAAGCTATTCAGTCAAGTCACTATACTTGTCACTATCTTATGTATAAGATCGAAATAAATCAGAATATTGTATCATCAAACATTCAAAATTGTAATTGGCTAACATTTTTGACATCGAAAATATCATATGTTTTGAAACGTACTTAATTAACTATCATATTCTTATCAAAAGAAAGGGAAAATAGATTAAAACGTTTTTTTTAATCAGTTTGTATTTAACATGTCTTAAAAATAGTTTACCGTTGTTACCAAATTTTCCAAAATGCAAATCTTGAAAAAACTTTCGGTTGACAAACAAGTACTTACATTATTTTAAGTACAAAATATTAAAAAAGCCTTTCACGAATTAAAATGGTATATTATAAAGAATAATATCGCGCATAGTATGCATCTCAACCAAAGTGTTTAATGATTTATTACCATGATATTGATAATCTCAGATTAAGAGAGTTCTTTAAATCGATCGTGTATTCTGTTTAGGCTTGGTAGTTTTATAATTTAGTAGTATTGGTATGAGAAAATAGTTTCTAACAATTATTTTACAAAAATTCTCTAACGGAAATCTGTTTTGATGAGAAAGTTATTTTTCCTGATAAAATAATTGACGCAAATGGTTATGAATTTCTCGCTTCGACTCACCCAAGTATTTGAAAGGATAAGTATGGAAATCTGTATATCAGTTTATCTCTAGATAATCATATCATTTCTTTAATTTGAATCGCATTGAAGAAGACTAACTTATTCATAAATCTCGAGACTTTATATTTCAAACAATGAACCTTCTGGGAAAATAAGAAATATTATTGTAGTCGAAACGATGTATTTATGAGATCAGTATATTTATCTGCCAAAGCAATAAATTTTCCAGTTTTAAAACCCACTGACAATTGTCTGAAAATCGTGGCCGTTGTTCCTCTACTACTAGATCACTAATCAATCAAGTTTGAAAAGATTCTGGTCTACATCTGCGTAGTGTTTATTATAATTATTTTCAAAGCTACCAGTTGAGAATTTCCAAAACAATTTCACTTGATACATTCAAAAACATAATTGATAAGCCTTAAAGACGAAAAGCAGCCTGTTCAAATGAATTTTAAGTTGAACATATCTCGTGCTGATTAAAGAACGCTATTATTTTTAGAGAAAAAGATTATTTACTTAACATTGGAATATGAAATAAGAAATCATGTGACAGAAGTATAGGCGGCATCTAAGTCCGTTTTTTCCCGTTTAGTACGGGGATATCAAGTAAAAGGTGGGTTCTCATTCAAGGAGAAATTAAAAAAGATAATTTAGACACTAATGGAAGTGAGCATCAGCGACTATTTAAAAAGCATCAAAATAAACAGTAACAATTATATCATAGGTGTTTCAAAAGTAGGCAACAGACTATACGTGACGAATTTACAATATTGAAAAAGAATCTTTATAGAAATCAAGAACATTTCAACAATGATTTTAATCGTGTGGGATATGGTATTTCTTGCGTTACTTATTTTATGTGCGAATACATTATTTTTATTTAGAAGTATTTTGAACAAAGATGTGATAATAAAAAAAGCAATAAGTTATAAAGTTCTTTTTTGCCTTTCCAAGAGAAAAACTACTAAAAAAACGTAATAATACTAAAATATTTTATAAAAAGATATTACTGAGAGAGAAATAAAAATCGACAAAGTTTTATGAAGTAATTGTGAATATTTTATTTAACAATGAACTTTCTTTTCTACTTACAAAGAAAAAACTGTACCAGTAAAAAATGATAAAATTTTACGATGCTTATAAATCTTTAAAGAACTAAAGAACCAAACCAATACTTTGAAGCCGGTAAAGCCCGACCAACTTATATATATATATATACACACACACACACACACACACACACACACACACACACACACACACACACACACACACCGATCACAATAATTTCAATCAACCGCTACACGCATAAATCCCGCGTTTCTTTCACTCACAAAAAAAACCTCCACTGGTGCATTACCTTGATCGTTTCACTGTGCGAAAGCGCAAACACACCTACACACACACATATTTAAAACTTCTTATATATACTCACTGAAATCAATCGCTGCATTGCTCTTATACCCAGTAC
Organism: Torymus texanus; assembly: GCA_036873485.1. Lineage (NCBI taxonomy): Eukaryota > Metazoa > Arthropoda > Insecta > Hymenoptera > Torymidae > Torymus > Torymus texanus. Next base: position 9,382 of record JAYJLV010093039.1, on the reverse strand, counting down.
AACCGCGCCCCATCCATCTCAGCTACGTCAATTTCACCGCGCATTACGATAAAGCACAATATCAGTACGCTGACATCTAGAAATCGAATCGCGAGTCTAAAATCCGCGAGTTAGCGTGCATGAGCGCGAGATGAAATTCGAAATTTATGACTTTCCCCGTTGCTGCTACACACGAATATAAATCGTAGGTTATATAGAGCGTAGCCCCTGTGGAATGCGCGACTCATTAAAATCGCTATGAACGTCGTGGATTACGCTCGCGTGACTTTCCAACGAGCGAGTGTTTTTCGCGTGTGTATACGCAGGGGAAAAGTAACAGTGGTGGGTGCATAGGGTGCGTTGTATATGCGGTTGCCAATGGGTATATACGAGTGAGTATGAGGTGATGGGTATTAAGATAGCGATGACGTTTGTCTTTAGTGATGGTTGGTATGTTAAGGACAATGAGGAGGTGATGACAACGATGCGATATGCATATAGTTGTTATATCGCAGAGGTAGGAGAGAATTGGAAAACTTTGTAGAGGAGAAGATGATTTTGGATTGGAGATTTGAATGGGTGTGAAAATTTTTTTAATTTCAAGTTTTTGAAGTATGTTATATTATTAGCTTGCAAGCTTTTTTTAGATTTCATTGACCATCATTAATTTATCGGATTTATAAATTTTATAATTAATGCTTCACCTTCAAATACTTATTATTATAAAGTTGTATATAGGATAAGATCTTTTTCGCAAATTATTTTTTATATAGATGATTAAAAAAAGCATTTGATCAATTTTTAAAAATCAGAGAACACAGCAAAATTGTAAAACATTATTTTTTTAAATCGTCCAAATGTACTAATTTATTCATAACTAGTACATTTTGATGATTTTAAAAAGTAAGTAATTATTTACCGCAGTTTTATTGTGAAAAACAAAGTTTTGGCAGGACTTTACAACTTTATAAACAAATTTACTTTCTAGTAACCATATTTTTTGGTTTAAAAAGTTGTGGTTACTTGTACGGTATCGAGTGCACTTAACTTATAATGCATTGCATGCCGGCATTGAATTTTCATTCTTCAGACCCGCAACCATTGGAATGCGATGCAAAACCTGTTTTAGCACCTGCTGACCGACAACCGTAATGTATGTAATGAGATGATCAAAATTGAAATAATAATCGAATAATCCGTGGGAATATTATATAATATTGTTATCGTAAAAGTTTAAATGAAAAATACTGAGCTTACAAGTGTATATTTCAACAAATAAAATATATTCGTAAAATACTTGTAAAATGATATTATAAAATGAATGAAATTACAATAACTTATTAAGTCTTCTTTACCGTCTTCTTTCAATAAGTCTGTTTAATTTGGTAATGTTTTCATTTCGACGGTACATTTTGACATTATCTTAAGAAATTTTGTATTTGATTGATTTTCAAAAATTATAAACAATACAACGAGCCGAATAAAATCAGATTAAAATATACACCCGCATTGCACGACTACAATAAAAATAATTGATAAACATACTTTCAATTAATTAACTCGCCGGCGCGTGTATAACCAACAAAGACATCGCAACCGCAACAACTTCCATACCTCGGCTCAATTTCTTTTCATCTCAGCGACTCTTCGCCTCCTAATCATGCCTTTACATACACACAGATACACGAATCCTATTGCAAGATTCGCCACCATCATCTCCAAATCGTTTTCAATTCCCTACGCGCCGCCGCTGGAATACCACAGCCACCCCAAGACCAAATCATCCTCCTTCCCCTCTTCTTCCCTTTCCGCAAAAGTAAAACGCGCTTTTATTAACTCCCTCTCCGCGTAATTGCATTACCATTCGAGAGAAGCTAAACCGGACGCGCACGCGCGACAGGAGCGCATCCGTATCGTCGTCCTGTGAAGGCGAGAAAGTGAAACGACGATTTTCTCTATATATATATTGTAGCGTTATACGCGCCGTGGGAATTGTAATGAGGTGTCCTCTCGCAAGAATAGAAAAGTGAAATGAGGCGCGAAGTATGAGTAGTCAATCATTGCGAGAGAGAAAGAGGTGCCGACAGTTATATATTATATGCGACGTGGATTGGAATTTAATTTATTGCGTATATATAAGTTGTTGGGAAATTCATGCTTTGCACGGATTGATCGAAGAGTAATTATACTTTCGACTGGGACCACGTGTATATAGAGGTTGTTGAACACGAGGGGTGACGTTGTTTTTTTTCGTAAGCTCGCGATCGCTATTTAAACGAAAGTAACGGATGTGACGATTGTATGGGGCGGTGAGTGTGCAATCTGGGCGTATCCTGGTGAAATGTTATGGTATATTATCGTTCGGATCATTTTCACTTTCCTGTATTATTGGTATTTCGCAATAGAGGCGATTATTAAAGAAAAACTTGATTTCTGATTGTAGAGTGCGACGGTCTTGGGTTATTTAGGCGTTTTTTGTGGTCGGGAAACTATAAAATGGAGAAAACGCTGCGAAGTATACTTGATCCTCGATTATCTACAATTTTTTAATTTGTAAAATAATAGCATGACGACGGAAAAACATTTTTATGGAGTTTAAATTGTGCATTCGATTATACTTAATAAAATAATATAGGTATAATCTAATTTATAGTGAAAATGTATATCATATACATACAGGATATGAATTCGTTCTAAATCGGCAGCTGTAATCCTTCAACATTACAAACGTATTAGTTAAAAAGGCAAAAATAAGTGGAATAAAATTTTATAAAACAAATTACCTATAATAAACCTTAAATTTTTAATACATTACTTATACAAATATGAAAATGCGCACATTTGATGAAAAAATAAACTCACATGCAACAACCTTACAAAACTTAACACTGAAATTAAGTCATCACATACTTAAAAACAAACTTAAACCGCCAAGACAAAACAATTCAAACCCATCTTCACTTCCTCCTTCGATCCATCACCACGCGGTGCGAGACGACGGTTATATATATATATATATATATATATATATATATATATATATATAAGCACACAACACGTCCTGAAAATATGAATCGCACGCGCGGCAGCTACACGCGCAGATGGCCGTCACTCCACACGCGCGGCAATTTGCATTTACAGTTATACGCGCGCACCCGTCAGAACCGTTGAAAGGGCAGCGGGTTTCGCGAGATCAACTGAGACGATTAGCATAATATCGTGACCTGAGAATAAGTGTATATGTGTGCGTGTATGTGTTTGGCGTATAGGTTTATCTGTAGGGAAAAGTTCGGGATATCAAGTTGAGAGAAAGAGAGAGAGAAAGAGTTTGGCGGAGATATCATTATCGGTCGGGTATAGTGGGATAATTGCTTTTCATCAAGATTATATATGTGCGTGCGCTATGAAATGTTTTGACAGTACGGCGTGGTTAGGAATATTGTTTTTTTTTAAGTTTTTCGTATATAAGATCGAAGTGAAAAGGTTTTTGACTAAAAAATGATACAATATCAATCTTGTATTAAGGGATTTTTTTCATTTATTTATTTAATATTATACCCCAACGGTATAAATGACAGAACTATACGTACATATGAATATTATTATTTACGTAAATGTTTTTTTCACAGTACATTAGTGTTCGTTATTTTATTTTTTTTTGAGAGGAGTTTGTCTAATCAATTGGTTTTCAGTAAAATAATAGAAGACATCAAAGATATCATGAAAAATACAGTTTTCCTTCTGATAATAGAATACGTCTGAACGCGTTTGCATATAGAAGAAAGGCCGTAGATCGAGACAAAGTTTAGCGTGGCATTTGTAAAAGTATCCGATAACGGTTTAGATAAGACTGATTAAATAACATGGAAAGTATATTTATCCGCATTTAAGCAAGTCTTACCTTACCCAACTTTTTCTACTTAATTCACGCAAATCAGTCGCGCTGGACCGGATTTACTTAGATTTTTCAAGCTTTTCAGGTCACTAAACAGGACTGCTTGTTTGTATATCAACACATTCTCTCGTCGTAGACTAAAGTTTAAATTGACTAATATTTATTACGAGTATCACATTTGTAATAAAAAAAAAGTACCTCGTAATCACTTTGATTGTACGCAGCATCTAATGTTTCAAGAAAAATTTTTCATTCCTCAAGTCAGCCAATCAAACTGTCAAATATCAATAGAACCTCGTAATCTCTACGTAATCCTCAATCGAGAGAGAGAGAGAAAGAGAGAGAGAGAGAGAGAGAGAGAGAGAAAACATCTCCAAGCGTCGAATCTCACTCGATTACGTATTATATATCCTAGAGAGTAAATAATAAAGCTTTCTTCGACACGACACGCAATCATCCAGCTACCAAAACAAAACCCGCGCGACGATATAACCAACTCTTTCAACTACTTCCTACCTCATCTTCTTCTCCGTATAGAAAGTACCACCGAGTACTTATATACACTTGCTTCGCTCGAAACCACAGCGACAGTAATCTCTCTCACTCGCTTTGTGATCACGGCTCGAATTTCACCGGCAAATTCACTTTCGGTAATTTTCGCGCGCGTGCGCGCGAACAGAGATCAACCGAAGATTCACCGTTCAATCGACGTTTCGCGGGCGTGAGAAATCACGCGAGCTTTTCATCGCTTCCGAGAGTATAGTTTTTTTTTTGTAAAAGGGAGGCGTGTTTTTCGTAGAAGCTAGTATTGGTGTAATTACCAACGCCGTCTGGTAGAATCGAAGAAAGAGATTGCGCGCGGTTGTACTGAAAGCAAACGGATTCCGTATATAGGGGTTCTGTTACTTATGTGAAAGCGCCTCTGTACAGACGTGTAATTTCGTCGGAGAGGGTTTCTCTTGGTTGTCGTTGTAAAATATCCAATGTTTTTGTCTGTTGGCAAGAATGTTTCGGGAGAATATCGATTTTGCAGGTAGGTATAGTGATCGAAATGATATATCCAAGAACATCTTTAGATGTTTTAAAAGAAAATGTATTGATTTTGAGAATTTGTGTTGTAGAGTTACTAATACGAATTTAATTCTGAAATTTTAAGGTAATTTTATATTTCATATACCTTTTGTATAAAATTCTTCTAAAAGTACTTATATATGTAAATTATTATCTTATTTCTGTTATTAACTCTTTACGAAATATTTAACAAAAGTACTTTATTATTTGATCAATTACATTTGTATATATAGATAAAGATACTTCGAAAAGCTCCTGTAACATAATACAGAAATAAAAACCTGTCGATTTCACCGTAGAAACAATGAATAATTATACGATAGAATTTATACCCGAAAACTACTTCCGTATTACCCCATACACGAAAAAAAGATCCATTCCAACAAAACTACCTCCGAGTATATCGCCGGCATTCCACCAAACTACAGCCATGCATTTACACCTGAATCTACACGTATATACACATAACCACAATCCCCACAACTTCCTACACCGACGTCTGCCTATATACGAGCGGCATGCAAAAAGCGTCGGCACAGCCGAGGTGCTAACTCAATGTCGCAATTGCAGCAGGCACTATATACTCTCAACAGACAGCGAAAGAAAGTTCCACCGCGTAACTCGCGCGCAATAACAATTGTCGACGTGTGCGCGCGCGCGCGAGGATCATCATCAAGACAAAAAAAAAAGAAAGAAAACTTTCGTCGCTTGCATACTTTACTCATGGCTACGTTCTGTCCATCACACGCGTGTATATGCACATACTTACTGCACACATGGTCGAGTCATCGACGTGCATGCGCACTTTCCTTTCCGCCTCATCTCACGCGTTGCACGATACTTGTTGTGTAAGAAGTATATATACACAAGTGCATTTCGGATAGTCGGCAGTGCGCGTTAATGCCTGAGGAAGCTGCGGTTTTAGCTTTGCTTCCTCGATTTTTTTCCCCAAATTCATACGTAATGGCGATAATGATCGCCGACGAGTATGCGTAATAATCGCGAGCATATATATATATATATATATATATATATATGAGCAGCGGTGGGGGTTATACACGCGTGATTTACCCCCGTGCTGTGGGTATATAATGAGCTGTAATTGCTTATGTATATGGGATGCACATCGTTTACATGAATTTGCGGTGGGTGTTTGCGTAATTATATACATGCGTGGTGTATGGCGTCATTATGGCGATGGTTTGGATAGAATAAGATATTTGGTTTATAATTCGGTTGATGGAAAATTAGTTTCTCAGGAACTTTTTTTTTAATAAAAATTGTTTGCAGTTTGTCATACGGTACGCGTATATGTAGAAATATTAGAATTTTTAATTACTAAGCGGTTAAAGGAAACAGTAGTAAAATTTACTATAAGTTCCTTAAAATTGTAGATCTCAACAAATAATTTCAGTCATTAGACGTTTCGATTGCGAGTAGTATTAACAATTACAACACTATTCAAATACATATATAACGCAACGTACAAAAGCAGAAAACAACTGTATACTCTCGTCTCTAAAATTAAGTTTGAAAATGTGAAATATGATATAATGACGAGTCTCGTCGCGCTAGAGGAAAAAGTCTGGTGAACAGTTTCAAAATAATTTTCCTCGGCCGATTGTGCAAGGTCAGCGATGCTTGACGCGCGCAGCTATATAGCTTATGCGCGCGTGCGCGTGGGGCTCTACACTTTTACCGTTAATTTCGAGGAAGCTGCGGTTTCGGACGTACGCGCTCGTTTTTCGCGTAAATAATGGTAATGAGGATTGGCGAGAACCGCGTTATGTTGAACGAGCGCGAGCGCACGCAGCTGTGGAGGTTTCTTTTTTCATTTTGATATTAGTGAGCGTTGATGGTGTACGTCATAGAAGGAATATTGCGGTGGAATTCTTGTGTTATATTCTTTTAGTTTATTGCGAACTCTTGATAATAATTTAGATACAATGTTCAATTCATGGTCATGTAGAATTTAAGTAAAAAAATTTACTTTTGAAAGTATATATTAAAATTTATTTTTATATATATATATATATATATATATTAATGAAGTGAACAAGCACACGAATAGTTATATAAAACTGTATTGTTGTAAACATGTAGTTACAAATCTTATGTTCTTTTTAATAAAGTACTATTATCGTATACGTAAAACCATAACTATGGCCAATACAACGAGAGTATAAATCTACACTATAAAGTTTCATTGTAATAGGTATCAATATTCATCAATACTACATTCATAGCGAATCAAATATTTTTTCCATCGCCTAAATTTATAATGATAGTAAATTAAATCAAATTATCTTGACGACATAAAATAAGGAAAGTTACCAAACAAGAAAAAAAAAGAGACGATGCCGTTCCGATCAACGAGAGGAAACTTTAGAAACCGATATTATACATATATAACGCTTGGCATGCAGCGATAAATTAGAGAAAAAAATTACTTCCTTAAGCGTAAAGGAAGCTTTGTGAATTTTCACTGTGTAAAATAAATGAAAGTGGATGCATGTCAAACATAATGAGACACGCGTCTATATATACGTATATATACGTTTCATACATATAATGTATATACAAGTGCACATAATACATCTATACACGCAGAGATTTTAACTTTCCCCGTGTGTTGAACGTCAAAGGAAGTCGAGTTTTTCTCGTTCCCTCGATTATATTCTTCGCGATTTAAAAACAATTTATACATCGCAAAGTATCCGCACTGTAAGCACCGCGCGCGCGTGCTATAAACATTCTTTTTCTTTGATTCGCGTCTCTTTCAACGCGATTGCATTCTCGTTTCACGCAGGGCCATAAACACTTACAGCGTATATATTCTGTACATACACGACGAAGTAGCAGCTTCCATTCTTCCACACCAGCATTCCACACGCCGCGTCCATAATGTACATCAGTCCGCATGGCGAACGCGCGATTACTTCTTTCTCATTAAATTCCCTCGATTTCTTCATTCCGCTGCGTCCGCGCAGCTTCTTTTCTTTCAACATCATCATCTCGCACGTATATATACATATATATATATACACACACACACACGCACATACAACCTTATTGCGTCACGGTCCATCAAAGCCCCCGCAGCTCTCACTTCTTCTTCTTCTTCTTCTTCTTCTTCTTCTTCCGATTGTCGCGTATAGTGGGTCGACGAACCGTGCGAGTCTCTCGGCGCCTCCAGCAGCTCTTCGGCTTCATTAGGGTGAAATCGCGATAGAACAGCCGCCGCTGTAGCCGTCGTCGCTGTGCGCAGGCGCATTCATCTGTCAATCGTTCGGTGCGAGGTTCTTTGCACGCGCGCACGAGCGGCGAGCTATTTATCGAAGTCGCGTCGATTGCGCGTTGAGAGAAGCTTTGCCGCGGTGTGTGTATAGGTAGTCGTGGGTTGCTTCTTCTTCTTCTTCTTCTTCTTCTTGGGTCGGGAAAGCGATGGGCTTGGGATGTGGAAGTATTTGAATTTCTAGGCGCGAGGGGTGATTTAGGATCGGGGTGGATTTTTTTTTGCTGCGACGGTGATTGGAAAATTTTATATGAGAGAGCTGGATAATGATCACTGATTATTTGTTTTTATTTTAGGATACAATGAAAAAATAGTTAGTTTTCATAAACTAATAAAGATCAGCGTTGAATTTTCGTGTTTACTTTGTGTAATTCTACAATAATTTAACAAACTTTGCATTTACTTTAAAAAAAAAAAATTATTTTCATCACTTAAGTTTAAAAAGTTTCAGTATCATATGTTTCTACATATAGAACATCTCAAATAACTAACTCCTTTGTATTCCCGATTAAAAACATAGTTCCTTTAGTTACACGTTACAGATAAATTCATTAAGAACGCCGATTAAAATTTATCAAAGAAAAATGTTCCAACAACAAAACAAAGTCACCGTGTATAAATAAACGTCGTATCGAATACTGATTAAAACTTGGCCGAGCAATTTTCATAACACAAATTTCGCGGTGACTTCAGACACCTGATGATAACATTCCTACCTATGACCGATGGACAACACATATACAAACGCAAGAAAGATAATCCTTAAAAACTCGAGACATAAGTAGCGGAGAAAAGCCAGACACAATTGCATACTCACATACACATACTCGTGAGTCTCTCAGTATACTCACTATCAACTCTCAGCATCTCCCGACAAACGGCAATGGCTACCACATATATACCTGGAGCTCACTCGCCGCTCGCTCGATTACGAGCTCAAAAATGCCCGCATAATTGCATCGAGATAATTCGACTGCCCGCCGTTGTGGCCGCTCATCCTTGTACTCGTGTATATAAGCGCGTTTCCCCACAAAAACCCACGAGTATTTGGGTGTGTATGTATATATGTGTGTGTGTGTGTGTATATATATATACACATACACACACACACGTATAATATAGGAATGAAGTCACGCGCGTCG
>JAYJLV010093028.1:0-12870 GCA_036873485.1 Torymus texanus | reverse complement strand
GTGTGTGTGTGTGTGTGTGTGTGTGTGTGTGTGTGTGTGTGTGTGTGTGTGTGTGTGTGTGTGTGTATATATATCCTTTGTAATATTTTTAGAAGGCACATGAATAAAAAAAAACTTTTATCCTGTGACTCATGAGATTAAAACGATAGAAGTTGATGATATGCAGCACTCGTGAAACATTCCTTGTATATTCAAATCCGCATTCTTTATAGTAGTTCATTAAAGCTAATGAAGGCTTGAATTTAATTTTCGTGTGAAATAAGAAGTGTTATAATTTTGGGTTACAAAGCCACTAATTATTTTCCACCAGGTAATAGTTTACTCGGTTGCTTCAAGACAGCATATTTCACGTTTAATTATTATTCTCAAAGGACTATATTATTGATCCACCTTTTTTTCACGAAGAAGCGAATTATGCAGTTATCTTGAAAAAGTCGCGAGGCACTGAATAAACTCAACTACGGTTAGTCACGTAACGTTTCTCACAAATTGAATACCAAGTACAAAAAGTTCTAATTTCGGAACTTTTATGCATTAAAAAGATTCAGCATTGTTCGAAATTCGAGGGAAAAATGATATGGAACATATAACGTGGAAGGGATATCGTGAAAGAAAATCATTCCTCATCGTCGCGTACTTGAGGCGAGATTCATACTTATTTCCTAAGAATGGTAACGAGTAAGGTATATAATCCGACGAGCGATTGGTCATTAGTAGGAAATTTACTGCTTCAGGCACGCCGTCGATGATATGAGGCACACATTGCCACGAGGAGAGCCAGCAGCCGCATAATGCATGCCCACCGCGTCGCAGGCACATATCGTGCGGCATAATCGCGCGCGCGCGAGCGGCGTCATTGATAATAGTCCTCGACCGGCTCTTATCTGGCAAATCGTTTCGAAACGATCGTATGGAGTAGCCTCGATACACGTTGTGCGCCTTTTTTCCTGCCGCCTTGTTGCCACGATTTTGAATTATGAATCAAATTACTGAGATTAGTCCTTTTTCCATGCTATTGCCGTTATCCACCTTGACTGTGTATAGCTGGAAGGAGACGAGAGAACCGTAGTGAGAGCGAGAAGTGGAAGTTATTGACGTTGATTAAATAATTGAGAATATGTGGGATTTAATGTCACAGAATTTTTGTTATTACTTTTTTTTTTGTTTTTTACTAACATAGACTAATTTATGTGTTTTTGAATAAATTTTAAATTGTATGTATGGTAAATAGAAAGATATATTGATGTATTCGTTATTTTTAATGCTTCCGAGGCCATAAAAATATATTGAATATATGGAAAACTATGGATTCCATTTTAATGCTCGAAAAATACAATGTTCACCTTGGTCGATACGAAAATTTCTTAGAAAGCTAGACATATATATATACATGCATATGCACGTCGATCGTTTCTTTTTTCCTTCGCGGGCGCTTGTGCTTGGCGTCGTCACTCAGGAAAGTCACACCTTCTGCATATTTATCGGGTAAAGGCTCTTGTGTATATGGATTTTATTGTGGCTCGGTTAGATTTTTCTCAACGCGATTTTACGGTAACGAATCAACGTGGCTCGATACCTGATAGGCACGTAGGCTGATGCTGCTGTGTGGAGCGCCAAATTCCGCCAAGGGACCGCGCGCGCGCACATCAGTTTTATTGAAATATTTCCCGGTGACAGTGCACATGGTATGCGCATGCATGCGGTCGCATGCAGTATACAGAACCAAATTGCGTTTGCAAATTTAAAATATTCTATGCATCGTAAAGTGACAACGTGACGAGCATTTATAAATTTTACGTCCTTTGGTATATAGACTTAATGGATCAGAGAAAGAGAGAGAGAAAAAAGGTTAAAAAATTGTAAATTCACTAACATGAAATATGTGCTTTTATTTTTGATGAATTAAAATTCGTTGGTTATAAAAAAAATTTCGATTCGCTTGAATTATCGTAAGTTCAGAAGTTCACGCGGTCTCGGTAATCTAAAAATAAGGATAAACATCCATAATATATATAGCAGCTTCTGGTGCACTTTTTAATCAGACTTATTTTACAATTCCCGGCGAAGTGCGCATCCGAGAAACGATTCGAGAGTTGATTAAATCTTCCACCCCCCGTCGTTTTTCTTCGACTACTTTTTCCGACTTCTCCCTCTTTCCATTTTGTTTGCGCAGCTCCTTCTTCTTAATTCCATTTATATCAGCGCGGCTGGCTTACGCATCTTCGCGCATTGACCGGTGATTGAGTACCCCATCGCGAGTCTTCGTTAAAGTCGCTTCTTCTTCTTCTCTGTCTTTTTCCTCTCGTTAACTCACGCTCGCGTGCCAGTATAGCGATTGGATTAGCGTCAGCAACGCGCAAGACAATACCGTGGGCTGAATTTACACCGCGGTGGTCGCGCGCGAAGACGAGGAATTGTAACCGCGAGTGAGAGAATCGTGCGCGGACAGCTAAGGCGATATATTGTTATTCGCAAGCTGCTGTCGCCTCGCGCGCGGTTCTGTTTTGAAGGTGAGACATGCGATAAACGCAAATTGCCTCTTATTGTTCGCGATCGTCAAATAGAAAGACGTTAAGCGATATAGTTGCTGGCGAGTGCTGCTTGCGCCAGCGCGTGAGAGAAGTTATTTCGGTCTGAATAGACTCTCTGCAGAATTTTAAATAGATGGGGTATAGCTAGAAATAGAATAATTGAAAGTCGATGTTCACAATGTTGCGTTGAGGATTCCTATTTCTGTGAAATCATTTCAGTTAAAACATGTATATAATTTCAAATATTCATAATTATACATTTTATTGTCACGTTATTAATGCATTACGCATTAGCGAAATTTATATAATATGTTTATCGATGAATAAAATTACACATTCGAGCTGAAAGTATGAATATAGAGTAGCCCCGGTTATGGAGAAATCACACGAGAGAAACATATCGGGGCTGAGCGACTGTGCGCGCGCCCGAGTCGTATTAAAATCGCATTTTTCACCTCCGCGTGGCGCGCGTGAAAATGGAGTACCATTGTCGTCTCTCCCGCGCGGGCGGGAGAGGGACAGAGAAAGAGAGAGAGTGAGAGCATACCTATATCTAGAGGACAACATATAAGCTGGGGTGAATTCGTTGGCAGCGAGCCAGTAACGCAATATGACAGATAACCGGCATCAAATAACGCATGTAATGCTTTGTATGTAAGGGAAGAGGCAGGGCATAGATAACGCTGTTATGAAAACACAATGGAGTTTGCTGTTAAAATTGTCCTGGCTAATTTAAAATTTAGCGCGATAGTATATAATATAACAACCCGGCTTGGAAATGCGTGTTTTTCTATGTAGCCCAAGTTTCCGAGAATCATGTTTGCTTGGTTTTAATAAAGTATTTGGTTTGATTACAGTATTAAATGTATAAAAACCATAGTTTGTTAAAGTATAAGTAGTACGTGGCTGAAAGATTTACAGTTTAATTTAGTCGAAACTAAAGTGGAAATTTTTAATCAAAATATTTTTAGGGATGTTTTTTACAACGTAAATTTTAAGTCGAGTATATAAGAGTCACGACAATTTTTTTTTTTTTATATTTTTTGACAGTGTAGGTAAAACCTCTCCAAAGCTTAAACTTACATTGGAAGCATCGAGAATATAAGTTGCTGAAAGTTTGCAATTGGTTTAACAAATTTTCCAACTGAAATTGAAAAATGGAACATACCTAGAATCGATAACGGAGATAATGACGGAGATATTTCCGAGAGGTAGCTACGGAGTTAGTGCTGGCAGTAACTTCTCAAGAAGCCTCGAGAGAAAACTGCCGCGAACTCGTTCGCGATTCCTCGGTCGGAACTTCCCGACGCCGACCATTAACCGAAGTTATTCCAGCAGCAGTTGAAGCTAACCGCGCGTCGACTGTTACGCGAGTGGCGCCTCAGTCGAATGCAGGTCGACAATACTTCAGCGACAAACATCGTGAGCTCGCGCGCGAGATAACGAATTGAAATTAGCCAAGTCAGGCGTCGTGAGTGTTCGACTGCAACTCTATAAACTGAATGCTCGCTGGTTTACCGCTGACTTCGAGGTCACGTTTGTGGTATATCGTGCCGTGATGCATTTGTTTGTAGCTGCCTATAATGCTGTTTAATGAACTTTGCGAAATCGGAGACGTAACGTGTTTTATCGCAGACGTTAGAGAAGTTATGTTACGCGTCCTTTTGTGACAGAAGTATTTTATTTTTGCAGATAATAAAGACTTTGCAATGCAATTGCAGGGAATGAAAAAAGTTTCAAAGAAACGATGTGTACATTGACTTTTTTTTAAAGATAATTCAGTCGGTACATTAAGGACCAATTGCTATTTTGCATGGTAATTCTTAAGCTTGCGAGCTTGCGAGTTCTGAATGCTCACACTAAAAAGCAATGTTACATCGTTAGGGACGTTTTTCAGCTGAAGTTTTGTTAATTTTAATTTTATGATTCTAACTTTTAAATTTGTCGGTCTATTTATAAAGGAAAGTTTTGTTATAACGAAATGTATCGGTGTATGTTTTTACGGTGATAAGGATCGACTATAGCAATTTTTAATAGTAAAAAAGCAATACACCTATATCTTAATAGTATACTATTACACTGAAGGTATAAGCTTAACGAGTACCTAGGAAAAACTGTAAAAAATGAATGTTTTTGTTTTCGTTCTCAATGATTTCCCAGTGGAACTTATTACTGCTAGTAGTACTAATATATAAGAGAGTTACAGTTAATTTTATTTTTCAATTTTTTATAGTAAAAATCACAGATAATATTGTAATTATTTAAGCTAGCGAAATTTTCTGTTTAATGACAATTATGAGCTAGTTACTTTCTAGAAAAAATACCTAATAATTATATCCTCTCGTGATTATTCGTCAAGCTGACCTTAAACTCGAATTCACGTCTATATCAATTAAAAGTTTGTCATGGTCCTCCTCCCTTCATCAATTGTCAAATCGTGATTTTATTTTCCGGGCGAAAGTAAAAGTCTACCACCATCGACACATCTTTACCTGTATCACAGCTGCGCAGCAAAAATCCGATCACACATCGGCACTTGCCCTATCCTCCGATTGCACCGACACTCTAAGCTCCCCATAAAAAAGCAGAACGCGAGTCAGGGATATAACCGAGAGTCCAAGTAGGGTCCTCGTAAAAAGTATCTTCCTATATGCAGCTTCTTGCACGCGCGTACTTCTCTTACAGTTCATTTTACCAGGGACACACGTGCCACTCGCTTTCTCGCCCCTTTGTCATCAGGCGTCCTTGCAACGACTCTGATCCGAAAAAGTTATCGATACGCGAACAGCAGCAGTGATCAGTGAGCTCTCTCTTGGAGAGCTGGATTTAACGGACGCTAGGTAGCTGGCTTCGCTTTCAACGGATTTGATTGTTCTCGGTGGCCACTACGTGCGATAATTCGATAAGGAGATACTTTCGCGTTGATTCGCGTGCGTGTTTTATACTGCCTTCTTTAGGAGCTTGTCGAGCGTTCGTTTCGGTTTACGACGGGTGGCAAAAGACAGCTTTAATTGATGATTCTTCTTAAGGGTTGACGAAACTGTCTAGAAGTGGTTCATCGACGGTGACGTGCTTCTTTGCGCGTGTGAAACTGTTGAAGTAATCACGTTGGAAGGCTAGTGAATATAAATCAACGCGGTTTCTTGAATCAATATGTGACATTAACCAGGGCCGTAAACAGCAGCGCATTAAAAACTTTACGCGGTCGTCGTATACTAATAATTAACGCAAGTTTACTGTTTTAGTTACGCAACAGGGCAGTCTTTACCTGTATTTTTAATTTATATGTAGAAGTATAACAGTGACTAACTTTGGTAGAGTCATTCGATTTATAAAAACTAGCATTTCAATAGAAATTATATGCAACCATCGATCTTATAACTATTAAAAAATAACGTTAAAGAACTAGTTATTCTATAATATATTAATTGTTGATTTTACGTTTCCCTTGTAATTTGTCAATCACTTAAGAAAATTCATTTTAAGATGGCAATAATAAAGTAAAACATTCTTGAATGTTATTTTTGTTTTTACTCTACTCCCTCGTTTTTTAGATACTCGTGCTTAATTTGATGTTTACTGTGGCATAGAACGACTTCATTCAATTAAATAATAGCTACGTTATCTTTATACTACAAGATTGAGCTGAAGTGCGTGTTACGCGCCATCAACATATCAAAATCTTCCGTGCGTACTTCTCATAACTGTGTTGTCTATTTATATAGACTTAAACATGGAAACATTTAATGACATTATATTTTTCTGAAAGCGTTGCTATAAACAAATTTTAGTTTATTTTCGTTTATTACTTAATTACGTGTAATTTGTAATTTTAATATATTCTCGTTTAACATGCATACTCTTTTTAATAAAACTTTGCTATAATTACTGTAAAAGTACATTAGTTCATTATTTCACTTTAAATTTTTATTTTAACAATGAGTGCAGCTATACTGATAAAATATACTCTCCCTTTAATTTTGCCTTCTAATGAAGAAATTATTATGCTCCGCAATCATATACCGTTTGCCGAACAAACTTTTGGGGATAAACACAGGCCGCTTCAAAGGGTAATAAATTACCTTTACCCTCCCCATACACGCGTAAGCTATAAAACATCTCGCGCCTCCTGAATTATTACTGCGCATAAATTAGCTCGCTTCGTCTAATAGCAACTTTTCCCCAGTCGCGCGCAAGTTTAAAACGACGCGGGCTCGAAGTTCCGAAAGCCTGGGGTATATCCGTATAAGTATAGCGCGCAGCCTATACACAGCAACAGCAGCAGCAGCAGCAGCAGCGACGAGTACTCCCTTGCGTAATTCGGCATCGTCGGATTTCGCTGCTTAGGCGTGTTGTAGGTGATTAAAACAGTCGTATAGTACCGCCGTTGGAACGGATAACTCGGTTTGGGGCGCACAGCGAAAGGGGAGAGAGAAACGGTGTGCATTTCCTGAAGCTATGCGCAGCCTCTGGGTACATAAGGCTACGCGCTCGTTAACGAGTGTAAACTCGGCCGATACCCTCAATTCCGTGCGTATGTGGGGGACTGTGCTTTGAATCCACGTTCCCTCTCCTCTCTCTCTCCTTTCCTTTTCCCCTTTCCATCGATGTATTTACTCGCATAATGGTGAAACAAGCCATTGGTACACCAAAGCCTCGCATTATACTAAATTACTTTCGAATACATCGTGTGTGTTTCGGGCCTGCGCGTCATGATGGATGGAAACTAATGATTTGAGTGAAATGCGTGTGGCATATATTCAGCGTTACTCCCTCGTTGTGTGTCATTGAAATTTGCATATTCTGGTAATTAGGACGGATAATTTTGAAATTGATGCTATTGCTATGATCTTAAAATGCAATACGGCAAGAAAATATATGAAATGGGAGTTTTTGTTGTTATTTTATACGAAGTATGTGATTTTTTTCTTTTTGAAATTTATTAAAAAGAATTGAAATTATTTTTGTTTTAGTCTTTTTTAAATTTTTAACAAGCATTTGAAAGGTTTTTGTTAGATGCTCATGAGAATTTCATGCACGAGCTAATATGGACGAATATTAAATCGGTGCCTGCTATATACTCGGAAAATAATTTTCAACTACTTAACATTAACTCGGTTAATGAGGGTAAAAAGGTACCTTTGCGGAAATTTTGAGATTTATACAGAATTACGTTTAGACCTAAATTTCTCGTACTAAACGCAAAAAGAAAAAAAAAGTACACTAAATTTAATCTTGCAGTTTGTTAATTCATTTCTATTATTGCAACTGTATCTGATCTTTTTTAAAAACATAATCACGCGTGCTCATACATTAATTTTCTCACTAGAAATCTGCAAATATGAAGATGAATACGTTACGTCTCGCTCGCTTAAACATTAATCGCGCCAATTTTGTTGGTTAATTTGCCACTAATTCATTATTAATTAAAATTCGAAGCAACGTCGTCGCGTTAATTATGGTCGCCGCTCAGGAGGGTTGAAAATCGCGTTTATTTGTAAATCATTCGAACGAAATTTAATTCATCGAAAATCCAATTGCGACCCAAACCCCAGGAAATAAAGGGGAAAACTCGCTCTGCCAATTCCTGTTCAATTATCGTGTCTCTGCAAATGGAATATTCGCACCAGCGACGCCAACTAGGCACGTGTGTATAGCGCAACAATATCGATTAACGCCGACAAGTGAACCGAAAATCCCAGGCCGCGCGTCAAAGAAACACGGCAAAAATCGTTGTTCCTTACCCCAAATACATGAGCGCACGTGTAACGGTAATCGTACAAATATCACGTAGACGCTTTAGTAGGACCGCCGCTCGTAACAAGCGCAAAAGCTGCATTCCCGTCTAAGGAGCAAACGACTCGGCCTGGATATTCTCGCTCCTAGGAGGGAAGTCCATATAGCAGCGCCGTCCACATACAATCGTGCGACCTCTGTGTGGGAGGAGAAAGCAGCGTGCAGTGTATATATCGCTGACGCAATTTATGCACTTTGGAATTTCAGCGGGCGCGCGCGAAGACGATAAATCAGACGTGGTATTCCGATGCGCGCGCGCGTACCCTTCCGCCTATGCCATGCCTTCTCTTCTCGGTTTTGGCATTCCTCGGGTGGCCAAAGTAGTAGTGCCTGGTGCGTTTTGCTTTCGTTCTGGGTACGCGCGGGTGATTTGTTTTATGGCCTCACGACCACACGAACATCCAGGTTGCGAATTTTCGTTGCGATGTATGCGCCTGATCGCTCGTTCGGAATTTTCGTTTGAACGTGCGTTTTTCGATCTCTCTGATTTCATTTTTCCCTGTGTTTATTGTGTCTGAATTCTTTGCTGAACGGACTTTGTGAAATAATGAAATATACACGTATAGTATTGCAGAATCGAATAATACCTTTCAAAGAGTCGGACAATGTATGAAGTATAATTCCATTTTAGTTGATTAGAGAATGTATTTATAAGTGCCGTGTTTCGTCAATGTAGTATTATTTTTTTTATACTTTTTTAAGAAAAAACTTTTTTAGAGATGACAAAGCTTAATTTTGACAGGAAAAATTGTTCACTGTTTTGTTTATATAATAAAAATGTGCAAATAGACAAAACAAAACATGTATATTCTATACTCATGTCTGCAAATAACATTTATAGAATCTCCTTTACTATTCTGGCCATCGTTCAGCTAATTTTCATTAAATGAATTTCGTTTAAAAAAAATTCATTCACAAAGGAAAAGACTAAACAAAAATATTAAATAAAAATAAAAAAAAGAAGAGATTATATTACATTAATAATTCAATCATTTCCAGAAATTAAGCTAATTTTTAACGAAAATTTCTAATCGAATTTTTCATCTTGAAAAAAGACGTTTACCCTCTCTCACGAAATTTACTTACCCTCGTCGTGTCTCACTTAATATCCTGTTTCCATCCGATATACCACCGATCCGCCTTCCCTCTTCCATTCAGCCAACAGTCTCGCGCGTTTTTGCCATACTCTCCTGGCCTCCGCTGAGAAAATGCACGTTTTTGCGACTCGCCGAGTCTCTCGCTTCCCTCGTGCGCCTCAGATTCGTGAATCTAAATTTAAAAACAATTCCCCTTGGTATATATACGCGCACGCGCGATAAAGCATCAGCTGCTGCTACTGCTGTGTCTGCTGTTGCCGCAGCTGGATCTCGGCCATATTCTCGCGCGCGCGGAAATGTAAAAGCTGTCGCGGAAAAAAAACATACTGGAGTCTCTACGTGTGTATGTGTTGTGTAACTGATTGCGCTTGGCTTTCGTGGTCATCGGTAATTTATCGTTATGCCCTCGCGCGTTCGACCCTATCTATTTCGCCATGTGGATTGAGCCAGTCTCGTTGTACAAATGGCGAATTTTCTTTGATTAATGCTGCTGCTGTTGGTACGTTCGGGTATCTATGGACGAGCGAGCGATCAAATAGGATGAGTAGCCATGTGTCTATATAAGAATATTTTTTTGGTAAGTTTAGTTTTCAAACTGCCTGGGGTGTTGGTCACCTTGGAAATGTCGAAAGGTTTGCATCTCAGAGAGCCTCGTAGACGAAAAGACTCGCTGATTGATAAAATATTTGCGCTCAAAATGTATAAGTAATGGTATCGGCACTCAGCGCTGATATATACAGGGGGACATTTGGGCCATGTGCCGATAAAGACAGAAAGAGAGAGACTAGTGAGAAATTAATGTAGAGAAACTCTCCTTTCAATAAGTGCAGCAGACAAGATATCGCTCGTAGCCAGCTTTAAAACACACACAAAAAAAACTTAAAGCCCGAGCAGCTGATCTATTTTTCTGCGGCGGCGACGACGACGACGACGACTTCAGCAAGCTGCAACGATGCTCAAAGCAATGCGCAAGCTCTTTTTGTTTGCAGTCGCTCTGATACTTACTTCTTGCTCCCTCTATTTCTACCTCGGCTCTCGACCTACTGCGTGTTGCGTAGGACTATTAGCCTCGAGTTATTTGTCGAACAACGAATTATTAATCGCGCAAGGGAGAGAGTGAGGTTAGAGCTTTTTTGCTGTCCCTCCCTGCTTTTGCAACGGTGACTTTTATCTCTGGTATATTATTTAGTGATGTTGATTATTAGTTACAGTTATATAAATATTTGATATTTTTCCTGAATTAAGTATATTAAATAAGTATATTTAATTTAATGCTCTTGATGTTGATACTGCAGAGTTTCAAATAATCCATTTTAATGTTTGTGTTTATGTTTCATGATTTTGGCTAAAATTATTCCATTTAATTAACACGCTTGTTATAAAATATTGTTCATTTTCTACCAGTGTTTGTTACCATGTAACGTAACCTAGGTAAAAATTAAATTGATGCTTTTTGCTTTAACAGCGTACGTCGTTTGGCGGTTCTTACCTTACATTACTTTTTGATTGCTAGAGCTTAGCGAAATCTCATTGAAATTCCAGCAAGTATTTAGTTACAGACTATATGTACCGCGTTCAATGAATTCCAATTTTGAAACATTTTTCTCCCTTGCCTTCGGGATCGACGCTCAAAAGTCGCTTCTAAAAGTGGCGGGATTGCTCTCTGCTGTGCCTTCAGCTCTCTGCCGCACGATCGATATCGTACGGGGCTTCACGCGCCACTTAAATGATTTCCGCACTGGCGCTATGTAATTTCGCGAAAATTTCGATCGGCTGTGCAGCAGCTGAAAGCGAGGCACGGGTATATAACGTACAAAGCTTCGCAGCCGCTAACGAGGTATCGCTCGGGGAACAAAGAGATCAAAGCAGCGCTACTAGGACTGGCCTACGACGACGACTGCGACAACGACGACGACGACTCGTGGGAATTGGTCCAATCGGGAGAAAGAAACGTCTATATAGCTTTCGCCAAATCGCTTCCCGTTCAACGTATTTGTATTTCCGCTCGAGTTCGTTTTTCAAGCTAAAGCGTTTTACTCTGCGCTCAGACCATTGGAACGCGTTTATTCTATAAGAACGAGAGAGGAAACGAAGTTTGCGAAGATGCGAAGACGAAAAAGAAGGAGCTTAGCGGTTTTTAAAGCTATATGGATTTCGAAACTTTTTAATGTACAATCAGTAAAAACTGTTGTTTTTATGTATTGTTTATTAATAATTAATTATGTCATAACTCATATTTCCAGCACAATTAATTTGTAAAGTTCGAAAATTCTCGTACCGATCTTTATCTAAAATTTCGGGTACGAAAGATATTGAAAAATGATGTAATTTTCGTCCTTCTTAATCCATTATACTTTCCAGACGGACCCGTCACTCATATCACATACATCCGTGCGCCTAAAATATGAAATAATAAATTACTTCGTAATTTTCGGATCCATCTGAGCCACCCATAGGGCCGCATCCTCGTGGAATTATTTTTCAATATCAAGAGAACGGGCTGGCTATTCGGTCGGAGCGCACGCGTCCATACATCACCGTCGTATCAGTCTCTCACCCCCTTACGATTTATCTATAGCTGGGAAAAGGGCGGGAAAGAGCTGCGGGGAAACGGACGATTCATTTCCATAAGTTTCTCCGTGGCTGCGATAATAATCCGTCGAGTCACGCCGCGCGCACGAGTTTTCGCGCGCACCTGACCGCGGACGCGTACATTAGCAGCACACCAGCTGTTCGCTTCCTCTCTCTTCCTCTCTCACTCTCTCTCTCTCTCCCTGTGTTCAGCATCACGTTTAATTAAGGTGCGAACTTAGTCCCGACGGGGGAGGAGCCGAGTCTCGGAAGGACGCGTCTGCACCCCTGCTGCTGCTGTTGCTGCTGAACAACGCCCCAGGCACCGGCAGGCATTAT
Source organism: Torymus texanus (assembly GCA_036873485.1). Lineage (NCBI taxonomy): Eukaryota > Metazoa > Arthropoda > Insecta > Hymenoptera > Torymidae > Torymus > Torymus texanus. The sequence goes on along the minus strand of JAYJLV010093028.1, from coordinate 536 downwards.
GCGCATAGAAGCGATTTGCAGTTCCGCTGTGCTATCTTCCCCTTTCTCTCTTCGTCTAATCTATATATTCTCTGGTGTAGATTTAGTTATGTAATCGTGCCTTTTTGTGGGAAGCCCAAGTTGCGCCGAGATAATGCAGACTCTCCGGCAGTGATTTAGTTCACGCGGGCCAAGAGAAATTGGAATTTGTTCAGACGATGTTTTTGTCCCAGATTTTATGAATATGTTCGCGTTATTGTTGTGTGTTTATAAAGTCTGTTTGCTTCGTCATCAAGGTATACCTTTGTTATACCTTTGTTTTTGTATTATACATCTACATATATTTCTTTTTCTTGCATTATACGAGAGTAGTTCGAAAAGTTCTCGGTCTGGTAAAGAAAACGCTAGATTTTTGATTCAATTTTTTTATTTCTCTACGTAATCTCCTTGCAAAGCAATACATTACGATGTTCCAACTTATTAATACCTTCGGAATAATAAGATGCGTCCAAGTTTGCAAAATAAGCGTTCGTCTCAGCTTCAACCTCTTTATTCGA
>JAYJLV010093017.1:0-12870 GCA_036873485.1 Torymus texanus | reverse complement strand
ATTATATTTCTACACCCAAAAACTTATCCCAAAGTTTGAGCCAAATCCAGGATCCGAAGGTAGTGCACTCTCCTGGTAAGTTTTGTCTTGAAAAATACATATTTCTCAATCTGCACGTATCGTATCTGTTGATATAGATAGTGGGCAAACTTTTGAAATTAGCCAACAACTGTATTTTAGTAATTTTTAATACAAATAAGAAATTAAAATCAATAAGCAACTTTAAAATTAATTTCATCATTTAGCTCAAAGTGATATTCAATTTCAGAAATAATATTACAATTTTCGTTTTATATGAAAGGTATACAACCTTACTTTGTAAGCACTTACATATTGAATTGTTTAATTTAAGTATTCAGTTAAATAATTCTAGTTAGTTGCAATATATTTATAGCTATTAGCAAACAAGTTCAATCTTTTACTTTGGTTATAAGTTCTTCCAAATAAGTTGTCTCCTTTACACCACAAAAGTAAACACGTATTATTCATAAATTACAAAGGAAACTTAATACACTGGATTAATATAGATTTCGAATCCAATACAAGCTATTTTCAGAGCTTATGCATGCATGTAGTTCAAGGTCTTTCAAGTGTGCGCGCGCGCGCGCGTGCAGTTTCTCTCCGCAAGTACTTTCTTTGCCTAATCTCGGTTGAGCTTATAGTTTACATGGTGTTAACAGGGTGTTATTGCCCGCCACATCGAAGTCGAGATAAGCTGACAACTTCGTTAATACTGCCCAGGCAACGAATTAAATTTGGTTTTTCACTAAGACTTTTAGTTACAGTTCCGAAAATGAACATTTTTAAACTTCATTATTTTTAAACTTTATTTTTATCTTAAACTTTTTATTTTGATATAAAATGATGAAAATTGCTGTTTATGACTAAAAAAAAGAATGCGCATCGAAACAACTCGTACAATAGGAATAAATTTTGACTTCAGTTATGATTATTTATGTATAACGAATGTACTAAAATAAAAATCCTATACACATGTTTATTATTATCTGGTATACTCTAGTAATTAAACTTCGTCATTAATTTCATAATTAGCTTATGTTACCAACTAGTTATATATCATTTCCGCTTTGTAATAATGAAGACTCCAACACAAAGTACATATAATCCCCCTCGCCAAATTTCTAATCTTAATTAATAATTAAATTAGAAAAATACTTTTAACTTTCATCGAAAAAAAATTGTAATATAAAACCTTATTGTTCTTTCTTATCTATATCAGATGAGATCAGAATACTATCCGATCTATCAATTGCATTAAAATTGATATATTGTTTTCCAAATTTACTAATTATCCAAAGAGAAATATTCAAAAATAATTCCATGCATTTAACCACTTCCTCGTCTCAATCATAAGCATATTTATACTTCAAATGACTAAACGTCAATTGAAAAATATCACACATCACAAACACCGCATATGTCGCCCGCAATAAAATCGATACAACATTCTTACATCCTCGTAATATAGACAAGTAACATTTCTTCTCTTTCTTGCCTCAAACTCTCGGCTGCGTGAATAAAACCATTCGGTGTATGACACCTGTTGCAGACGTTGCTGCACTCGACAACGACGCCGCTACCAGAGTACAAGACGACGACGCTGAAAAAGTCACAATTTATCCTCAGCCACTACGGCGTCTTCAAGACGTGCTGGGATTGGCTGCTGCTCATCGCCACGCTTTACGTCGCCGTCGTCGTACCCTACAACGCGAGCTTCATCAATCTCGACCGGCCTACGATGGTCAGCGACGTAGTCGTCGAGGTCATATTCATCCTAGGTGAGTTGCACTAGTATAGATATAAGATTTGTGTGTTTTTGAAAAATTTTCCCAATTCGTCATTCCATCCACTCTCCCACAAACATAACCACCCACATACACTTCCTCGGCTCCTCTTTCTGCCAGACGTCTTTATATTTAACAATTATTTCAGTATTCTATACCCTCTGAGGCTTCAAAGTGTTAAGCTAGTAGTCTCAAATCCTACAAAAAGTGAAGTACAGAAATCTTATAGTTTGTCGTAAATTAAAGAAGTAATATCACGAAAATTAAAGTTTTTTTAGTAATGATTCTCAAAGCGGATTCTAAAACACAGAATAAAACGAAAAAGCCACAACTCTAAAACGTGCTATTGCTAATCCTAGCGTATTTTACAAAAAAAAAAGTACCAAATGTTCTAACCGTTTACCAATAATTTTTTCGTCAAACGTTCACTCGTAAAAGCCCACCCGTAACTTTCTGCATAAACATATTCTATATTTTTCAGCCGAGGAGAACATATTTCGTACGCAGTATTTTCTTCCTTTTAATCTCTTTTTCTTTTTGCGGGAAAAGCACTTTTTAAAATATCAAGCGCAAGAGCAAACACACAACATGCTGAGAAAGTGAAAAGCTATACTCACACACGCTGCAACCTTGTAAAGGCAGCGCAGGGAGGATTACATTAGCAATAAAACGCATTTGCCCATGCATGCTGGACCTGTCCCGCTAAATGCTATTCTCGGACAACGCGGAGCTTATGGGAAACTCCTCTATTCGCAGTGTCCAGAGGCTATCTCGGAAGCAAACAGATTCGCATTTATGCGAAGTATAAAAGTCAATAGAATGGCTTTTCGGACATTCAGACAATAATATAGTTATGCCTTTTCATTTCTATATACATATAAAACTAGGTCGACTAAAATGTAACTATATATATATATATATATATATATATATATATGTGATCTCTTTTTTAAATATTGGGAATTCCAGTGAACTATATTTTAACAACTTCCATTGACTATTCTAATTTATTATCAAATATGAGCACAGATAAATTATTTTCTTACTAACACAATGATTACGTAAAAGGGATTGTTTGATGAAATAAAAAGTTAAAAGCAAGACGCTTGAGTTAATTTAAGAAGAGGTTAGCCTGTTATATACCTACAAGCATTCTCAAGCACACGCAACTTGGAAACCCTCGGGACGTATCAGGAATCGATGAGGTGGAATTCTATATACGACGGCGCTGACTTAATTAATACAAATAGCACTTAAACGATTTAATTGGAGGGGCGTCTATTGGAATACGAAAAATTCTTTTCTTTCTGCTCTTGTTTTTTTCCGAATTTCAATTTTTCAATTTTATTAAAAAAAGTTATTCAATCTCTCTAAAAAGAGCCTGCAACTTTTCAGTATATAGAATTCCATGAAACAGCAGTGACCGTAATGGAAATTACAAGAGGTATCTACGGAAAATCTGTTTTTGAAAACCGTCCAATTGTACTGATAGAGTCGAGTACCCTCGAGAAAATTACATCCCGTCCAGCGACCTTCCGTATAACTGTCCACCCCCAATATCATCAAGTACATTTGCGCTCTATCCGCGTACGACGATCGTCACCGACTCGTTGCCAAATCGAGTATACCCTCGTTATACCATCCGCCGCCGCACGGTAAATCTACAGTGACCGCCTGTGTCAACACACAGTCACACACAGGCGTGCGTGCTCGCGAGTACGGCAAGCCCCCCCGAACGTCGCGTCCTAGAAAACTCAAGTCTCTCGTACGCTTCTCTCCGCCAAAGGCAAATGTTTACGTTGGACGCGGCGCAAAAGCCCTTGCTCCTTTTGAAAAAAGCTCTTCCAGTTCACGGCTAATCGGAAAGGGGAGAAGGGCAAGGGCTTGCGTTTAGCGTTAAGTAAAATGGGGAGAGAAATAAAGAGCAGTCGGCTGTATGTATATGTGCGCCTAAGGGTTTTCGTATAAGATTTCGAGTTCAAAAGAACGGTACGCGTACATTTATGTACGTATGTATATATAGACGTGTAATTGTCGTTGACCTTGAGCACGAAGTCGAGACAAACGAAGTTAATTTTTGCTTGATGAGCTAGCTTTCCAGGAGTGCATTTTTTAAGTATAAGACATTTCTGGAGACTGAAAAAGGGAAGGGTTGATATTGAATATTGATCCAAAAATACAAATTTGCGAAAAGTTGATGGATTATGACTTTATGATACCAATAGATGTTTAGACCTACTACCGAATTGACATTATATTAATAATTTGCAAAGTATTTTTTAATTTTTTCTTTTTCACTTTCAAGCAATGTTATGATTAATTCTGATCTCCTTTGAGCTCACAAGTCTTGTACTAGTAAACGTAGTTCTTTGATGGCACAAGGAATTTAATGTAACATTTAATCTTAACTTTCCGTGTTTATTCATGCTATATTTCATTTTTCAGCCACAGTCCGTGTATAATTCGACACTACAATCATGAATTCATCTCCTTTTATCAAGGGGCTTATTGTCGAGAAAAATAAAAGGATGTCTTTTATAACTCTCTAACAATGAGAATACTTGGACAATCCTAACAAACATTGCCATTAAACCGTAAACATGACAAAGAGCAAAAATAATGCAAAAATGTAGCCTTTTAACTATGTATGATGCCATTGAAAATGCATACTTTTAGAAAAGAACGTTGTTATACATTTTTTAATGCTTTAATTTTCTGAATATTATACATAATTTTCACAGCTATTTTACATAACAAACATCGCCGTTGCAAACTTGCATTTTGTGTAAGCTTCATTACAATTTTGCGACGACGTAATCGTATTGATCAACTGATCAATGCTCTAAACTCTCATCGACGAACACCGTTAGTTGTTGAAATTACAGCAGAATATAATCTGTTTAAAGCCAATGTATCAATAATTTGAGTAAACCCCTTTTAAGCATCTTATTGCGGTTGACTTCATTTACAAATAGATCGAATATATATATATATATATATATATATATATATATTATAATTCAAATTTATCGAATTGATATTGAGAATTAATCATTAGTTTATAAATCATCATTAAAATGATATTGAAATTTTAATGAATTTTCTCTGAAATAAAAAGGTAAAGTAAGTAAAATAATAAAGGTAATTACGTCTTCTTGAAAAAATCTTTCTGATAGTGTCTTCTTCTTCAAATATATATTATTTCATTAAATTAATTATTTATGCTAAAAAGAAAAAGTTTACACAACAGCAAACTTAAATTTTTACGTGAAATAATAAAAAATCTCTTCACGATTTTCTTTTTGTGTGCAAAGAATTAAGATATCGATTAAGTAATTTTTATTCTAAATCTATAGGTTTTATTTAGATAGAACCGATAGTCTATACATACTGGACTGTACAGGCAGTAAGTTTGAGAAAAACGCGTAGAAAAGAATCAACAACGGTTTCTAAAGCATTTAGAAGGCCATTCTTTAATGTAAAACAACAGATTAACAAGCACAAAAATCCAAAAACTTTTTATTTCTGAGAAACAATACACTATACAGCCTTCTGAAAAACTACAAAAGCTAGAAAAATAAGATTAAAAAACTAGGACGAACTATTCACTCGTTCTGAACGGAAGCTTGGGAGTTAGCCTTTTTACTCCCGGTTAAACTTTCCACGCGCACCGGCAGGCGCCTCAATAACCTTTGGAGTTTCGGAAGACGAGCGTCCAGGGAGTCTTTTTATACCCGACATTTATGAATCGCTCGCACGTACGTATACATACACGTCTACTATGCTCTTGAGAAGTGGAGGAGAAATTTTGTACGCGCGCGCAATGCAGCTGGTGATAGATGTATTTTATGGCTGGGCACAGGCATAGGGTAAACTGTGAGCGCAGGAGAAATACCACGCAGGCACTATTTTGCAAGGATCATTATGCATTAGAGCTGAAGTGAAAAATTAAAAGAGTAAAAAAGAGATGTTTATAAGAGGTCGTGATATTATATAACGAGAGAAAAAAGTTGATGAATTGAGGGAGAAAAAATTGAAAAATTTATTTACTAAAAAATTAAAAAACCTTTTTAAATAATATTAAATTCAAAGTTATCATAATATTTATAAAGTCTATTTATGTTATTTAGTTAGTTATAGATTGAACATCAATCATAAAATGTATAAAACAGTGTTTGAATTTCCATCATTTTTCATAATTTAAAAAACAGCTCTATTTTATAACCACCTCTCTTATAATAAGTAGTATAGGTTACAAAAATAGCAGTAGTGAGCTATCTTCATAAAAAAAAATATTAAAAAAGGCATGCCACTGCGGCGTGAATAAACGAAAAGCCTATCGATCGCCAATAAAATGGAAAATGCTTATGTCACAAACTTTGCTCTTATACATGTGACATATACGGTCGCAATGGATGCGTCGATGCGGACGGCTGAAGCTAAAAGCGGAAAAATAGACGAGTCGAAACACTTATTGCAGAATGCAAAAGATCCTCGACCATTCGAGATGCGATGCTGCTCGCCGCTGGAGAATGAGAAGTCGACGAGAAAAAGCCAAGCATTTCTCGGATCACTGATACTCTAACGACTAGCTGAAACATGATTTTTGCGATTCTCTTCTCCTTCTTTGTCTCAGCAGTATACTCTTTCTTTCTTATTGCTCATTTTTTTAAATTTTATAGCATTAGATAGTGAAAACCATTATTATACAATTACTACAAATATGTAAGCCAATTTGCAAAACAATATTACATTATTTTGAAAAATAATAATTTTTTGAGAAAGTGTTTTTGTATATGTAAATTATTTATTAGTTTTCTCAGTTCGCTTAATAATTTTCAATAAATTAATGTTCATAGACGTCACGATTCCGGCGAGCAGTATGTAATTAATACTATTTTTAACAAAATAAACAAAGAAGTTGTTCAATAATATGGGTATTCAAACAAAATATATTTTAAATAATAAATCAAACATTGTAACAATATTCGGCACATATTTCTTGTACTAACTGCATCGACAGCTATTATAACAATATTTTGTTGCACCTGCTCTTCTATTTTTATAATGAATAATGGAAACACAAGACTTTTCATTTTGTACATGAACATTAGGGCATACATATACAACATATCTCAGCAAGCATATATATAATATAAATGAAGAATTGTTAACTTACAGAGAAAGTGAATATTTGATTAATTTTGAAGTAGAATTACTACTCATAGAATAAGTGAAAGTTTACCTCACTAATAAGTGACCAAGCGCTTATAATATAAGTAAAAATTGTACTTATTTGAATTTAGGGAGCACTATCAGGCTGACTTAAACCCAGAAAGGTTATTTAAACACAAAGTGAGTGCCATTTATATACTAACAGTGTAAGTCCATTTTGATTAATGAATGAAGCAACGTAATTTAGTTACAAGCCAATCTCGAATAGCCCGATAGCGAATACTGTAATTCATGCACATATATATAAACAAGCATGCAAGGTTTACCTTACACCTCATTCCGTTATTTAAATAATTACCGGATTTCACGAGATAGCAGCGCTCATCAGTGTCAACGAGCTTGCGCACTCCATATACAATGTACTCCAAAAACCGCGGGCAAGTTACTGTAATTGAATAGCGCAGCCATCGAAGTGACTCGCTGCTCGGTTGCCTATCGCTTGCATCACGGATTGCTTTTAATTAGCATGTACCAAGTGGAGAACCCTTTCGCGTTACATGAAACGCACGCACGTTCACGAATACATATACGCACGCGGAATAAAATTCAACCGTCATTACGATTACTTGACCTGCATAAGAGCCCCAAAAGCTTTGTATGCTATGTACAAAGTGACTCTCTTTCAGTGAGACTTGAATCCGCTCTCTTGAATCAATAAACAGCGCGAGGAGAGAGTAGGGGAGCCGCGGCAACTTCAAAGAGGGGCGTACGTCTCATTGTTTGCATATATATAAATGTATACACACACACGCGGGCTGCAGTGAACGAAGTGGAAAAGCGAGGCTTTTTGACAGCCCCGGACTGATGATCAACGTTCTTTGACGCGACAAGAGGGATGCGGATATGAATTTCCCGACGGGCTCTCGCTCTCTGCACTCTCTCAGATTAATGAAAACAATTACTGCTGGGTTTAACTAAGTACTATCTGTGTCAAGATTGCTTAAAAAGATTATTTATGAACTCGAAATATACTTTAGATTCATTTACAAAAGAAGGATTTGATAAAAGTTATATTTTGATAGAAACGTTATCTATGTACATTTAAACCTGCTTCATATTCGTCCAAACATATGCATATAAATAACAATTTTAATAACTTTTTAATCTGTAGTACAAGAGTTTCAGGAACGATTATACAATATAATATAAAATTAATATAACTGAAATAAATACAAATTAGAAAGCACATTACAGAAAAAAGAGTCTTCACAAATTTTTCCTACTTCAATTATGGTAGAATATATAGTTATAATATATAAGTTCTAAATTGATATTTACAAGTTCTACATAGCAGTTAGAATTGAGATTAACAATCATTAGAACATCCAATATTTCATGTCTAGATAGTACTTAACATAAGCTAAACGTCGTAATATTTTTTTTCTATAAAAAAAATATAATATTGATGTGATTAACAACGCGTTAATAGACAAGCTCTTTTGCCTCAAGTTAAACTAATCCATGTAGAAAATTTTTATTGTAAGGCCTAGTTTGAAAATAATCTTTTTAAAAAAGCAGACCTCGATAATCCCCCGTGACCAGCTGCTCTTGAAAGTCGATATTTACAGAAATGTCGTACCTACATAAAAACTATTATGGTGATGAGATTATGTTCATATATTTTCATTATTGACGTGTAGTGTTATATATTCTTGCGTAACATTACAGTTTGTAACAATATAGAGCCTTAAAAATGTATATAAGCTATTTTTATCATTTTTTTATATTTTTAATATTACCAAGGTTTACAAATTTATTATTAAAGTAGGTTAAATTTACATAATAAATATAGAGTGGAACTGATGCATTTTTATAAATAATTATTGTTAAAAAATACCAAATACACAAAGAACGTAAATTCCATTTGCGAAAATAAATTCTGGACCGATTTTTTATACTCTATTCTCACTACATTCAAGTAAAAAATCATTGCTTTTTGTCAGAAATGATCACCCATTGATAAAATAAAACTTTTTGCTTAATTTTCACCCGTACGATAGCTTAAATCGCCCTTTAATATCTTTTATCAGGCATATATATTCATGAATTCGGAAACATGACCAGACTCTCCCACCTCCCACGAAAACTCCCACATCACCTCCCGAACACCCGGCCGACAGAAGTTCCATCGGGCGACACATCACATACATGTGACTCTCCCGCTGTGGTCATCTAAAAATCTAATGTGACTCATTTCCCCTGCCTTCCTGCTTTCTCTCTGTTCGCAGACATCGTGCTCAACTTCAGGACGACGTACGTGAGCCGGAAGGGCGAGGTGGTGAGCAACAGCAAGAGCATAGCCGTGAATTACATCAAAAGTTGGTTCCTCATCGACCTTGTCGCCGCCCTGCCATTCGATCTCCTCTACGCGAGTGATGTCTACAGCGGCGAGGTCAGTCTCTTCTTCTTCTTCTTCTTTTTCTTTTTTGGCTCTTTCTGTTTTCCAATTTCAAAGTAGCGTACTTTTCCTGCCCCCGCCGCCCTATCGCTCTTTGAGACGGCCGACATTGTGGCAGTAGCAGTATAGTAGCTCAGGGGGCTGACAAACAAACTTCGTTTCATTTACGCCCAAGTGTTTACCCGGAGAAAAGAAGAATTTGAATTTGTGGCCCACACTGCAGTGCCTCGCGTTCTGGGAATTAAAAGCGCACTCGCGATGGAAAAAATCCCGGTTAGCGCGTATATGTGTTGATTTTATCGGAGTGGAAAACGCGCTAAAATAACAGCGAATTAATTCGTACTTAAAATACCGCAGGTATCACTGCTCTACACACAACGCTTTTGCATTTTTGCATCCGAGACAGTGCTTTGTTTTTTTCGCTGCTTCTCGCGTTTGTTTATTGCTAAATGAGATTTTCAATTTGACATTCACTTCGATATATTTATAAACGCATTTATTTATAAGCATGATCAGAAGTAGCCTAATAAAAATAAGTCTAGAAAATGGAATCTCGAGAAGCCATCGCAAGTCCTTGAAAGCCAATCACATCTCGCTCGGGTGCATTGACTTTGCATCCACGGTCATCGATCAAAGCTCTCCCTATGACAATATCTCAACGCCTCGAAACCCGATTTATCTTGAGAAAATATTCCCGAATAGATATATAGAACAGAATGGATATCGGAGTACGATACGACATACCATATATATGTGGAATTGTACGAAAAGTTTCCCCTAAAACGGTCATAAAAACGAGGAAAAAAATTTGGAGGCACGACTTTGAACTAATTATTTTCTTGTTCTATGGGTTATAGAAGAGACGAGAAAAATTTGGAATCAAAGAAAACGGCCTCGTGACACTCTTTTGTCGTCAAATCAATTTTTTTGGGAAAAATGGACGATAAAAGAGTGTCACGAAGCCATTTTCTTTGCTTTCAAAATTTTCTCGTCTCTTCTATGACCCATAGAACAAGAAAATAATTAGTTCAGAAGCGTACCTCCAAATTTTGTTTTCCTCGTTTTTATGATCGTTTTAGGGGAAACTTTCCATATAATTCCACATATATCAATTCTCCTACAGTGCTTTTAATAGTTTATTTGAGAAATATTTAGTTTTTAGATTTTTAAGTAATGAAAAGCATATCATCGTTTTGGGTTATTTATTTGAATACAATGGATAGCAAGAAACTTATAAGAAAAGTTTAAAGTCGATGCCTGACTATACTCGACATTTTCTACTTTAACGTATTTTAAATGGAAAGTATGTTATCGACCGTATTTGTAAGTTTCATACTCAAGAGAAGTTGAACCTTTCTAAGAGGAACCCATCCGTCTTTCAATAGTAGTATATATGTTTTGGATTTAAAAATGTATCATTTAACCGAGTATAATACTTTTAAAAATGATTAAAATTGATACGCTTTAAATCTTATTATATCTTTAAAATGCATTTTAAAAAACTTGGAAATAATATAACAACATATAGAGCTATATGTCTACATTAATTAAGGCTCCCCTTTTAAGATGCTCTCGTTAATTAACTGAAAAAGAAAGGCACCAAAGTTTCTCCAGCCACTCGAATCCACTTCAAGATCTCGAGGAAATTACGATCCAATGTCAGACTGAAAAAGCAAGAGTCACAATCGGGCGCATCGGTCGATGTGCGCTATCAGCCCTCGTCCGCTGAATGGAGTTCGTTTGCTGCGCGTGCAACATATTATTACCGCACGAATCTTTCGCACTGCTGCATCGCCCTTCGCTTTTTTTCTGCTCAGAGGGTTGGCAGAGGTATAGCTGACGCGCGTATCTCACTGAATGGGCCAATCACACGAGCGTGTGTATGTGTATGATGAGAAGGCCGTGAGCACAATTATTTTCCATTGTTGCCTTATTCCCGATTTCGAGAACATCACATCTTTTGCGAGTCTGTGATTTATCGAATCTGTCGTTTTCTTGTGCGGCAATCGATCTCGCGTTTCATTTTTTCATTGTATTCATTTATTTATAGCTATTCTATGTATGCCATAGACATTTTAATATTAATTTAAAAAAACACTTTCAATATAATACAATTTTTAATTAATTAAATGAAAATCCAATATTACTTTAAATAAGATATTCATGAATTTCATGACACATTTAACTATTAAATATTTGATGAATATATATCACAATACTTCACAAAATCCCAGAAAGGAAAATTAATTTCATTAATTTTATCGCCCACGCATAAAAATGTCATGTGTCCAAAGCGAGCCTGTATGTGTAGATAGCACTGTCACGGAGTAAATCCATATCATAATGCTATAATGAAACACCCGATAAAATTAATCGTTGTCACGCAAAACCGCTTGCCTTCAACAACACATCTTCTCTCATCCCATAATTTACAATCGTTTAATCGTCCCATTACGCTAACGTACTTGGAACTTACACGACGCCTTTAATTGGCTGTAATATTCAAAAAAGTTGCTCGCTCAACTACGGTACACACTTACGTGTCTACTTTATTTTCCTATATATAGGCGGCTAGCATCCTTCAAATAATACTAAACCAAAACGATTCTCGTATCGTAAACAACTGTTCGCGCGCGAGCCTTAGTCGGAAAAGGGAGAGAGAGACCTGACTTTGTGCGTTCATTTTCCCTCGGTGATATTTCATTGTAATCGCCTTGTCTTTTTATACACACACACACACACACACACACACACACACACACACACACACACACACACACACACACACACACACACATACAGACACATACACACACATAAATACGAAATTACGAATCCGGTCACGCGAGAGGTAGAGGGAGAGAGAGAGGAAGATAGGGGACGGTAAGACCCCCCGCGCTTGTGCGCGCAATGAAATTATTTGGAATCGATTATCCCACGGTTCTCCGCAGCCACCGTCGCGATTTTAGCTCGTCGTGGTTTATACACTGCATGTGTGTGTGTGTGTATATATATGTGCATGAGTATGCGTAAGTGTACAAGAGTGTACGTGGAATATCGATGTTACGAGCAGCCGAAGCCGAAGCAAAACTTGCCGCAACCCTCGGCGTGGACCTCGCTAAATCGTTACGTTTAATAACGAAAATAGTATAACGAGGATATGCCAAGGCGAGGCCTTTATTTTTTAATAGAGAAACTGAAATAAAATTTTAGCATTCGAATATACTTTTTGTATTATTTACTCTTAGCGATTTGTTTTTTTGAAAATGAAATTTTGAAGCGAAATGTCTGTATTAAACTGAAGTCTATAAAATAAAATATGACGAGGAAGTTTATTTGAAATATTATTTAGAAAATAATATACACGGTGTCCAAAAAGTCTGGAAACACCCGAATAATTCTCATGATTAAATACTTTTCAAAAATTTGAAG
>JAYJLV010093007.1:0-12871 GCA_036873485.1 Torymus texanus | reverse complement strand
GAATATACTACGGTCGCGCGCGCGCGCTCGCGGCAAGGGGGGAAAATCGTCCGGGGGCGCGCGAGGGGAAGCGGCGGCGGCGGCGGCGGCAGCGCGACGACGACGACGACGAAACGACTACGTGGAGGGGATTTCGAGCTCTCGGCCGCGGCTCGCCGCGCCAGTAGAGTAGCGACCCTCGGCGAGAGAACGTGTGCTGCACGAGCGCTGCTCGCTCGCTCGGCTCGCTCGCTCTCACACATACGCGTATATATAGATATATATATACATACATATATAGAATACATACGTACTGGTCTCACACGTACGCGACTACGTGTGCGTCGGAGTATATATAGATATATAGGCTACGCTATATATCTTCATCCTTGTCGCGCGTCGGTCGTGTCTCCGTTCTTTTTTTTTTAACTCTTCTTCTATCTCGACGACTACTAGTACTGCTGCTATTGCTGCTATATACAGTGTATTTAAGTGCATGTGTGCGGGAAGTGTATGTATCTGGAAGAAGAAAAAAAGGAGTACATATACCGAGGTGTATATGAAATTATTCGTACACGTATTACATATATAAGTAGAGTGCCACGACGTACGTATATATTATACATATATATATATAATAAACGGGAGTTGTTCGCTTCATCGTCTATTCGCTCTTCGGATCTTTGTTGTTCGATTTTTTTTTCTCAATCGTTATCGCTTGTATAGGATCGCACGTTTTTTTTTATATTGATACATGTATATGTATATATCCACTTTCTTCGTGCAAAAGTATTAAATTGGTGTTACATCGACGATAACGTTATAGAAAAGTGCAAGAAGAGGAATCTGGAATTTCTCGAAACTGAGCCACACAACAACAACGCTGAGGAGAGCAGATTTAGTGAGAAGAATATATAAAATATCCAGTTCGCGGTTTCTTCGAAGAACGGGGAATTAGATAGTGTCTCCTGCTTACTACCACCATAGCAGATCCAATTCTCTTCGTCTATACTTCTAAGTGTTGTTCCTTGTTAAAAAAAAATTATTTTTTTTCGACGTTAGTATAACTAGTGCTATTATAACCAGTGCGTCGAAATTGTGATTCTCTGCATGAGATAATATATAACCCGTTCAACTCTTCCTCCCAAAGAAAGAGTCGACCTAGAAACGTCCATACGCAACGTACCGTGTAATAGTACCTTAAAGACGACGACGGATAAGCTCAAAAAAAAAAGAAGTGTGTGTTAAACGTGCCGCTGGCTGTGTGCAAAGGTGTTAACCCCCCCATTTAGGATTAACAAGCGATGTTTCGCACTCGCACGGTCGCCAATAATAACCAACCGTCGGTGCTGCTCGTGAACAACGAAGCTTGCAGCAGCAGCGTCTTTGTGAACGCTGCTAATAATCTTGTGAGCGAGATATCCATTAAGCAGTCACGATTGCCGTCGTCCAGGATCACCAGCGCAGGATGCCGCCGGTGCTAGGAGGCGCGGCTATGGCGGTACTTCCTGCGAGTCCGCAGCAAGCCGCTGCTCAAGGCAGCACAACGAGTAGCGGTGCCGCGGCTAGTTTGACCGCTGCTGCTGCAGCTGCTGCTCAAACACAGCGTCTGTTACAAGCTGCTGCTGCTAGTCAGCATCATCATCAGCAGCAGCAGCAACAACAGCAGCAGCAACAACAACAACAACAGCAGCAGCAGCAACAACAGAATAGTCAATCTGCTCAGAATCAACAGCAGCAGCAGCAGCAGCACCAGCAATCGGTGCAACAACAACAGCCACCGCCCCAGCCGGTGCTTTATCAGCCCTATAATCTGCATAGCAGTAGTAATGGGCATCATCCGGGTATACCGGGACCACCGTTGCATCATGGATTCCATCATGTAGCACCGGTACATCATCCGGCCCACAGGTACATTGCTTTGGCCCAGCATCCTGGTGGATATGGACCTGAGCCCAGCCCATCGCCAATACCACTGTGAGTTGATGATGATGTTGAAAACTACGTGGTTATTGTTCTAGTGATAGTTTTTTTGTGTGTATGTGTGTTAGATCCTGGTGATAAAAAAGGTTAGACACGCCTCTCGATTTTGCTAGAAATTGAGATGCGTCTCGTGAGAACGCCTTTGTGATACGGGAAGGGAGGAATACATTGTGATCAAGTGCGGTATACGTGTGTATATATATATACATATATATATACATATACACACACACACACACATATATATAAGTGAAGTGCATCTCAAGGTTCTAGCAGAATCGAGTTACGTTGTTGGCGTCACTGGGTCAACAAACACATACAGAGAACAACTCCACTAAAATAATGCGCCGAGACTGAGAAAACATTGTAAAGTGAACAGTAGTATTTTTTTCTTCTTCATCGCCGCCGCCGCCGTTGTACCAAATAGAGCATGAGTCATTGGTGGCATTTAATTGGTCTATAAAAGAGCTCCGCGCTCGAGTGAAATTGCTGCTACAGTGTTTTACAATGTTTTCTTATTCTTATATATTAATATTGCTGTATAGGACAAACCAGAAGTAGGTTTTTTCATGCATTAAATATCCTATAAGTGAAGTGTGTTACTTTCATGTGCATTTGGTAAACCTCCGTTACAGTGTTTTTTTCGAGTGAAACGTAATAATAATCGTTACAACGTTGGGGGGTTTTTGCAACAACAAAAAAAAAGAGAAAGAAAAGTGATTGTGCTCAAGTAAGCAGTTTTATTGGCTCCCGAAGTTACAAATGGCGAAAATCGCGCACTAGAGCGAACGAATAAAGTTACTACACAGGGGTTTTATTCGCGCGATTTTGCAAGGAGAGCCTCGTATTATAGCCCTGGTGTGCCATTCATAACTTTGGAGCAGTTAAATCTTCGTACTTCTGCAATCGCTCAAATTAAAGTTCGTATCTTTCGCCTTAATTTTACCTCCCTTTCATTCGCACTCGCTCGCAAGAGAAAGAGAGAGATATTCCAACAGACGATTCAACGAACAACTTGGCGGCTGTTTCGCGGGAATTGCCAGTGCGAAAAGTTCGTTGAATAATATAACTCGCGGGTCGTGGCGGACAGCAACTGCACAGTAAGAGAGAGAGAGAAGTTTACCAACTGCACACAAAAGTTTATTTTCGAATCGACAGTTTATTGCGCTTGACTAGGAAATTTTCGTAAGGCGCCTCTAGGCTTCCTTCGCGGTTAAGTGGCAAAATCATCGAAACAAAAGCAGTTAAAAAACATTTAAATTCTCACAAGTATAGTAGACAGAGGCGGAGTAACAATACTTTTTTTTTCTTTTCTTTTTTTTTTAACCGCCAAGTCGCATTTCCCCCGTGTGTATAATTTGCGGGAAAAACGTACTTATCTCGTGACACAAAGTAACGACCCGTTTCAAACGACTTCGAACATGGCAATCAGATAAGCGCGTACGCGTTATAATCGCGTGAAATCTCGAAGCGCTGACTCGTATAGTGAAACTCCAACGTCGAAATAGACTGATATCTCGCTCTTTAATGATTCGAATATTCAAATTCTTCGAATGCCACGTTCGACAACTCGAACGCCCGTTCAAATATTTGAATTTTCGAACGATTTATTCGTATATTTACCAAAGCAGGTTTTGCTGAGAAAAAAGAAACGGATATCAACATCTTTGCGTGTCCCGAGCAATTTAGCGAGCGATAACCTAAAATTACCCAATACCTACTTTGCTTCTCTCTCTCTCTCTCTCTCTCTCTCTCTTTCTCGATTGCGCGCACATGCGGCGAAAAATCTCCTCGTCAAAAGGCGTTCGTCGAATCTCTAAATCTTCTCTTTCGTTCCCCTCCTTTCGCCTCGTCCAAACAAAATTAGTCCCGTCGCTATTTCGAGAGTTGGCACGGCTGCCGTACCGCCGCGGGAGAGCATAGCTACGCGAATCCCGCGAGAGGCTTTTGATGCCTGCTTGCCTTCTATGCGCGCGAAAATTCACAGCGCGCGTACATACAAGGAGCCGCACCTCTTTTCTTTCGTGTGCACGCTACACGATTGTTCGTGAGTTTATTTCTAATCTGGCCTTGGCGCACGACGAGACTCCCGAGTCTTTACTCCGCTTTCCCTGATAAGAGAAAAGTCTAAGCGCGTGATTTGGAAGTTCGAACGTAGTGTGTTCGAAAGTTGTATATTTGAAAATGTATACGATATATATGTTATATATTCTCGAACGTTTAAATAACGATTCTGTGACGTTAAAATACATGAATATTTTGCTGATTAATCAACGGATGTACGTAATCTCTCGCGAACACGCGCGTAATAAGAAGACAATTTGAATAATTCCAACGTCTTATTTTTGCGGAAGCATTAATTATCGCGGTATTCGCATTCTTTTTCGTGCTTCGTCGTTCAACGCACATACCCATACACTCACACGGGCGTGTGAGAAAAACAACGGATAATTGCCGGTGGCAGTTGAAATTCCGGGAAACTTCGCAGCAACTAGTCCAAGTTTCTTTGTGTCTTCCGAAAAGGAGCGCGTGACGACAAACTGTCTGCTCATGGCTTATATATGAAAAGTGCTCTCTCTCTCTCACTCCTTCTCTCTTCTCATTAATGAGTTCATTATTACGCGCCGGCTGTTTGATTTTATACGCAGTTGGTTTTACTCGCGCGCAACAACGACGAGAATAGCATGCGCAGGACGTTAAACATTCGCATCTAAAAATACACTCTCGTTTTATTTCGCACACGCGTTAACATTCTTCGCGCGATACCCTCTCTCTCTCCCTCTCGCATATATATATATATATATATACACAACACATTCGCGTGCTCGCGCAATTAACTTCGGGATCCGGATGTAACGTGCAGTTGACAGCTGCCACGCTCGCGCAGACATAATACTTTTGTTGCCAGTATAAGCGAGAAAGAAAGAAAGAAAGAAAAGAAGGGGAAAAAAGGAGGAGGAGGAGGAGGAGGCACGCTCCAGATTTTCTAATAAAAGACCGGTTATAAACTTTTTTTTCCGTTATTTTCTTCAATTCCGCGAACTCTCGAGTGTAACTTTCAGACTTCTTGCGCGAACGCTCGCTCGCTCGCGCGCGCGTGCGTCCTATAGAAAAGTGCCGACGGCAACGACGGCGGCGCCCGCTTTTTGCGCACGCGACAGCATAGCAAAACTTTTGCAACTTTTGGATGATACTCCTCGACGTGGTGGAAATTTAGTCTCAAAGTTTTTAAAGCGAAACATTTTGTTAGCGTTCGCGCGCGACGACGACGACGACGACCAGTTTCCACGCAGCCGATACTTTCCTCATTCGCACGATGAATAAAACATGTATGTACATATATAACCTCTCGTATATACATACACGCGTACGAAAGAGTGAAAGAGAGAAAAAGGAAAAAATCTCTCGTTAGATCTCGTAAGTAATGCAAATAATATTAAACATCGAATAGCCGCGTGGAATGCTCGTTAAAATTTCACGAGAGACGGTCGATCGATATAATCGCGCGTTACTCAACCTTCAACATACACTACACATATCTATATCTCTCTTTCTCCGTATATATAAGAAAAACAACTGTCCCCGATAAAAAAAACTCACTGCTATCTCGTGTGTGCGCACACACAAAAAAACTTCTTAACGGTCGCCTTTGAAATTTCGAACAGCCGATGAGAGAAAAAAGGAGGAGGGGAACGGATCGATCGGAGAGCGCAGAGAGAGAGAGAAGAATAATAATCGAGCGCCAAGAATATTAAAGCCGACCCCCAGAAAACCGGAACACACGAGAGACGACGTCGAGTGTATATGTACAGGCGCAGAAACTCGAGAAACGTGTTTTCCGTTGCGTGCGTGCACGTTATACAGAGAGTTGAAGCGAGTGAAACCTCGCGCGAGCGCACACATGAGCCTCGGGGGATTCTTCATTAGGGGGTCACACGACGGCGAGGCGAACGTGGCGCGCGTTGGGGAATTTAAAATTCAACGTGCGCGATGTGTAAATCGACGAAGAGCCTATAGCGAGTGCGATATTTATGAAGCTTCTCGTTCTCTCTCTCTCTTTCTCTCTCTCGCTCTCTCTCTCTCTCTCGCTCTCTCTCGCTCTCTCTCTCGGTGTTTTCGCTTTAATCCCTGCGCCTGTCGGGGAATTGTACTTTTGTTTTTTCACGTGTTGTTATTATTATAACTCGCGATTTTATCGACACGTGGCGTCTGCAATGTCTGCCTCGTAATGAATATGATGATTCATTTACTGTAGGATTGGATATTAAGCTCGCGGTTTATCGGAGTGTTTAAATTATACAAATTATAGAGAGATAGTGGTATGGTATATAATCATTCCATGATATGCCTCGAAGATATTTAAAAGTTCTTTTGTAACTATTCAAAGCATGTAACGGTTAAAATTGTGTATGTGTGTATGTTCTTTTATTCGAATTCGAGATATTTCACATTCACCTTTAATCACTTCGAATAATCGAATAATTCAAGCACATTAATAAAATTACACGATATTAATGTTTTAATAGGCATCGCGTAAAGCTTCACAAGTGCTACTGCCTTTTTTTTCTTCTCTCAAATAAAAAGCGTTCAATTTTATTTCGCTCGTATTTTCGAGGTTATATAAGCGACGGATACGATAACGCTTTAAACGTTTTTGCGTTCGACAATAAGAATAAGAAAAGTCGTTCGCTCGCCCGTGTACCTACACTTCTCTCTTTGTAGTATCACAGTTAATCGCCGGCGGCGCTCATTCGCAACGCGGCGCTCATGCGTGCCCGCCATTAATATGCATAATCGCAACGTTAATCTCTAAAAAAAACTCGTTCGCGCGCGACTAACGGGAACGCGTATACTCACACACATACACAGGTATGCATACATTCGAATTCACTTCTCTCTCTTTCGCTCGTGTGTACTTATTTACACAAAAAAAAACTCGAGAAGAGAAAGAAATTTGCGCACACAAGGCGCCGACGACATTATTATGTACATACGCGGCGCCTTACGTAAGCGCGCGCGCGCACGCGCATAACCTTAGCTCGGCGGCGTGGCGACCGACATAACAGGATTAATTTAGCGTGACAAAGGCTTACACGCCTGGAATTCGTCATAGACGTCCAAGGGGGAGGGGGGATAGCAGCATACTCACACACACACATATGTATTATATATATATATAACTGTGAACACCTCGAAGAAGTTATTTACTTGGTTTTAAGACCCTCGGAAGGACGGACGCTCGTGTGCGTCTTCTCGCGTATATACTACCCCCCGTTGGAGCGCGTAGAGCCATTCAGGTCAAAATAATTACCGTCAAGAAGAGAGAGGACCCTTCTCACTTACAAAGCCCCACGGCAAACACGATTGTTACGTAGGCGCGTCTATTATGCCAGGGTATATATGGGACCTGGAGAAAGAGAGAAAGAGAGAAAGAGAGAGAGAGAGAGCAATGATGTGTCTTATATACATTCTCATTCTTCTCTGTGTCTCAGAGGTTTATGGCTATGATCGTGAAATTTGAGGAAAACGTGTGCGATACTGGTGCTGTGTAAAGCGTTCGGAATTGATCCTGAATTTAAGCACGGGAGTAACGGTTAAAAACGGTAAAAGTGGACTTTGTCGTAAAGTAGGTTTAACGTGTATAAGCTTCTATTTGGTAACTGAAACATATAAAAAACGTTAAGACCTCATAAAAGTCTTATTCGAGAGAATATTGAACTTCTTTTTATGGGCGTGTAAATATTTTATCACTCTAAAAGCCCAGATTTGCTATTTAAACATTCGAACGCGTTCTAAATTTAAAATCTTCGAACGGCGTGTTCGATAAATTCGAATATTTAAATTCATTGTTCATTCGAACGTTGCTACTCAAACATCGCTAATAAATACGACTCTACAAAAGCAATCTAGCGTGTAAAGGCCGCACGCGTGTCTTTCACCTCATGTCTCTTTAAATTTAAATCTGGCAGCAATCCGAAAAAGGAAACAACTCGCCCCGAAAAGACGACACACAGCTAGGGAAAAAGAAAAAAAAAAACGGCGCGCCGGTCTATAATACACCTAGAATCGAAGAAAAGACGAGGAGAGCCATAGCAAAAAAGAAAAATAAAGAACGAACGAGTGAGAGAAGGAAAAAAGGGACGAAAAAGGAAACCTAACCTAGCCAACGTCTGCATCGTCGCGCGTAACTAATGGAAAGGTAGTAGTAGTAGTAGTATTGCTGCCGCAGTGGGAGCGAGCGAGACAGCACGCAGTGAAAGAGAGAAAGAGAGAGAGGGGAAAACAGGTGCCCGGAGAGTATCGAACCGTCGGCACGGCCAGCCGCGCCGGGAATTCCGGTTTCCCTTACTACCAGTGCACGTTCGCGAGCAGGTCACGCACATATATATATATATATATATATATACACACTCGACGCGGCGACTCTTCCTCCTCTCTTTCTCTCTCTCTCTCTCTCCCTGCGGGAGCGTGAAATGCGCGCGCGCATAATGGCCGCCTGGGAAAAGCGGTAACAATGCGGACTAATCAGGCGCCGCTCCGACTCGTCGTGGTCTGTCTCTCCTCTTCTCGCGCGCCGTTCTTTCCGTGAACGTTATTTTTCTTCTCTCACTCTCTCAGAAAGTGTCTCGTCGTGGATGCGCACGCGTTGATTTTGGGAAGCTCTCCGGGATTTTATCTTGATCGATGGGCTCAGGGCGTTGCTGCTGTTCTCAGGTGCTGGCATTCTTCGAATGATTTTCGGATTACTATATATACTCGACGAGTGCGATGATCGTTGGAACGTTCTTTTTTCTGAATTTAGAAGTAAGAAAGGAGTTTTTCGTCTGCTTCATAAGTGTTTATTAATTTTAATTGTTATTATTAATGAGTAAGAAAAGAGTCCATCCATTGTAAAGATTGTTTTGAAAGGTTAAACGTCTAACGGTTCACGCACGTTCTTTTCTTTAAATTTGCAAAATCGAAAACTCCGAGAATTATTCGAATATTGTTCGAATTATGTGTTATTTAGTATTCATGGCAAAACATCATTTTTCAGTGGAAAAAGAACGTTATTTACATAGAAACTATCGAATACTGATGTCCTCTCTCGAAAAAAAATTTATCATACTATACAAGTTTCGAATAAATCAAAGACTCCACTCTCCGCTGGAATTAGCATAACCTGAAAAGAACTTCTTAACTCCTTCTCTCCTTTCTCCATCTCTCCGCATTCATTCGCTCGGCAATGCAGCAGCAGCAGCAGCAGTTGGGACAAAATATTCATAAGTATCTTCTCTTCCTAAAAATAGAGACATCCATACCGAATTACGCAATAAATTTGCCTCGCAAAAGCCATCCATCTTTTTTCTCTTTCTGCAAATGCAATATTCAAGGTTATCAAACCCCAGCCAACTCTCCACGCACTCGCGTTTCCTCGAACCTCTCATTTCCAAGTTTCTCCATAACGAGAAAACAGCCGCGTATAGCAACGGCAGTATAGCAGCAGCTCAAAAGTTCTCTCCTTACGCAACTCGAAAGCAATCTCGTGGTTTTCTCTCATCAAACTTTCCGCGAGCGGAGAAAAACGAAGCTGAATAAACCGGCGCACGCGAAGGGAAAACAAAGAGCGAGAGAGCGAGAAAGGAAGAAAAAAAACGAAGAAGAGAGAGAGAGAAAGAAAGAGGGAGGCAGTAAACCCTTAAAGACACGCTCGTCGCTCCCTTTTTATCGCACTCTCTCCTTCTCTCTCTCGGCTTTGTCGGGGCGTCGGCGACAGCAGGTAGAGAAATCTCGGGTGGTTGTTATATTCCACTATGGAAATGCTTAGGACGAGCTATGCCAGCACTGCTGCTGCTATAGTCCCTTTGTTTCCCCGCCTCCCAGACGAGGGTCGCCTACTCTTCCTCCTGTTTGCTTTTTTCTTCTCACTACTGCTTGTGCCTCGGGAAATTCGGGTGCCCATATATAAGTGAAAATTGGGCGTGAAGGTTAGAAGAACAGGCGTAAATTTGAGAATGATTTTGAGGTTAGCACCCTCGACTGATGAATTCATCGCCTAGTAGTGCGTATATAGTAATGTTGTTTTATAATCTACAGCAACGGAAAGAAGAATCGAGTTATTCAATCTCACGACGTTCTAACCTCAAAGTGGTATATAGGCTACTTTGCGGTTAGGATATCGAAACAAACCGTCGCGCGCGTTTCAGCTTCGTGTAATGTACATTCGCGTAATCCAAATGATGATGACTCGAAATTACTACAATCCACGTAGTAGCAACAACCGTGATATCAAGCGAAAATCAATCTCGCCCTCTCCGACAACTTGAAATCACAATTGTATATACAAGTATATACTATATATATATATATATATATATATATGCACACTTCTCGACTCTTTTGCCTTTAAATTCCATGACTTCTCCACTTCCAAGTTCGCGACATGTTCTCTCCCCGTGTGTATACCTAAAAACTTATCGCCTTCGCATCTTTCCGACGAAGCGCTAAAGAAAAGAAAGGCCGAAGATTCCAGGGACGGATAACACAATATATACACACACACATACACACATACACACACGACGCGCATATAACACACTGTGTACACAGAAAACGGAAGAAGGGGAGGTCGAGAATGAAAAATTAGATACTTTTGTCGCGCGCTCACTCGTTCTACCCCCAAGGTCACACAAGGTCGTTTACTCCTCGACGAGAGACTACTATACGTGTTCTTTATTTTTTTTCTCTCTTCTCTTTTTTCTTTTTTCGTCATAATCGCCCGAGAGAGAGAGAGAGTTTTATGGACGCGTGTGTGCACGCGCTGCTCGGCCATTGTCCTCTTTTTTTCTCTCTGCCTCTTTCTCTCTTATTCAGTTATCCTTTATTATTATTTCGAGAAACCGAGGTTTTATCGTCATATATATATATATGCCGCATTGAAATATTTAATTCGTCGTAATCTTATCTTTTGTTTTCTGCGTGCGCAAGAGAGAGAGAGAGAGAGAGAGAAAGGAGCATGCGTTCGCCTCGACGGAGAGAAATTGATATATAGAAGGGGGGAGTACACGTCTCTCTCGTGGATTAACGATATACCGCAAAAGAAAAGAAGGGAGAGAGATAGAGAAAAAGCTTTTATTAATAACTCTCGCTCGCTCGTTTCCCGTGGATAAAGTAACCTTCGTGCTTATACACGCGTAGAGCGCTTTGAAAGACTGATATATATATAAAGGTGAAAGTAGATAGATATAGATACATGCAGGAGAGAGAGACCTTAATTAAAACGGAGTAATTTACCACTACTATATATGCGATGAAATTCAATCGTTGTATACGGCCCTCTCTGGTAAACGGGCGTGTACGACGTCCTCTTCAAAAGAGATTAGAAAGAGAAGAGCCAAACATTCACTATACTTTTCTCCTCCTCTTCCTTCTCAATTGAAGTTCATCAAAAATAACATAAGGAGGAAGGGAAGAGAGAGAGAGAGTGAGAGAGAGACAAACCTCGCGTGCGGATTAAGCGGTATACTATACGGCGAAGCGCGCACGCGGTCAAAAGAAACTCGGAATAAAGCGAGAGGGAGAGATGGTGGGGAACCAAATAGAATGGAAAGAGAATGAGAGAGAATCGACCGGTCACATTCAGAGCGCCGGGGCAAAAAGCGTAATGAGAGCCGCCGTCGTTGCCACCGCCGGAGGACGACAAGTCATTACGCGAGATAATTCGTCAAAGCGAGTTTCGCTTCTCTCTTTCTCGCCCTTCCACACAACGCACTGCACACACACACACACACACACAGATAGACGTTGTATGCGAGAGCAAAAGAATAAAAAAGAGAGGGAGGAGGAGAGGGGAAAAACGAGACTTGCAAATGGCTTCGTCGGCCTGCATAACCGCCGGCTTTGCGGTCGTGTTTTTCTCTCTCTTTTTCCTTTTTTTTTCGTCGTTCTTGTCTCTTTTTCAAGTTCTCTCTCTCTCTCTCTCTCCCTCTCTCTCTCTCCCTCTCTCTCTCTCCCTCTCTCTCTCTCTCTCTCTCTCTCTCTCTCTCGTTCGTCGTTTCGTTTCTTTTGAGCGCACGCTCACGTCCGTTTTCTCCCTTGCTGCGTGAAGCTATTTCTTCACTCTTTACTGGTTCACACCTTGAAGTTCGTTGTTTATAATTATTCGCAACGGTCTGTGACTTCTCTTTTCTCTCCTGGCTTTTATTTTTTTTTATTTTTCAGTTTCGAACGGCAGGAGGAAGTTTTTCTTTTCTCTACCGCCAACGGGTTATTAAACGTGAAAAAGTTATGTATACACCGAGCTAAATAAACGTTTGAATTTTCCAATTTAAACTTTCGAACGCTGTGTTCGGAAATTCGAATTATCAAACTTTCGAACGCTATATTCGAAAATCCTATAAACGAAATTTCGCGTATATATCCAGTAGCAACGGTCGAGTAAAAATCGTCGAGGAACTCACTTCTGAATTCAGAGCACGTTCATGCCTACAATAGGTGTAACCATGGTATTTATTGTAATCTCTCTCTCTTGCTCGCTCTGAGAGTGAGATAAATCGTACTCTCGTTGTCTATCTTTCTCCCTCTCTCTCTCTCTCATCTTCCTCGGTTATTTTTCAGCGCGTTTCTTCTTCTGCCTCTCTCGGTTCCGCCAAGCGCACGAAGATAAAGACTCCCGCGCGAGCTGAATCACAACCGCAAATATCCTCTCCTCTTCTCTCTCTCTCCCTTTCGCTTTATCTCAATCTACTTTTCTGCCGGTTCGCGCGCTCGACTTTTTAAATTGGCATTTTGGCTGTGTATAATGGCGAAAGTCCCCCCTTATTTTTCCTCAAATGGCCCGTAAAGCGATTTCTTTTCTCTATCTCTCTCTCTCTCTCTCTCTCTCTCTCTCTCTCTCTCTCTCTCTCTCTCTCTCTCTCTCTCTCTCTCT
>JAYJLV010092996.1:0-12871 GCA_036873485.1 Torymus texanus | reverse complement strand
CTACTTCAAATCTCGAACAAATGTAAATTTTCTTGTTTATTACAAAGATGGTAGCATATGTATCTCCTAAGGTATTAAACACGTAAAAATTGTTATACTTATGTGATACGTAACAAAAACTGCATGTATCTCCTTAGGAAGGCATTTACTTTATTTTTGGCATTATGTAACTCGATGTTATATTAACCCTTTAAATTTAAAAATAAGTTGAAAAATTAAGTGGAAATGGATGCAGAAACATCTCAGTGATATGCAACAATAAGATTTGTATATACAAAGTGCAAAATGTAACAAATATTGAAATTGGAATGAAAAATACCTGGTGTATCATATATGATACAGTACCCCTCAAAAGGTTAACTAAAGAAATTAAATATTTTATGTTCAAATGAAATTACTAAATTGAATATATATATATCGTCTCCGAATTTCGTGTATTAGACAGTGAATAAAGTAAGCTTATCACTATTTCTTTCTTTTTTATTCGGTTAGGCAATTGAAAAAATCTTGCATATAAAATACAATGAGGACACTATAGAATGATTTTTTATACACATTTAAACGAAATAAGTATTCCACTATACCTCTGGTTTAAACAAGAAAGAAACATAATTAGAAAAATTTATTGTAATATAAGTTTGAGAAAAATAATTTGGAAAAAGTTTGATCAAAAGTTACTCCATTAAAAATTTTCTCATAACTAAATGTAAGATTCTGGTTAAATTAAATTTTAGAAAGAAATTTGGAAATTGCCAAAGTTGCTTTAAAAGTTCTTTATTGTAGAAATAATTATATTTTTAAACTTTTTACGAATAGGATCAGGTTTGCGTGTAACGCGCGTTTATCGAAATTATACCGAACAAAACATTCAACGAATTTATTAAATTCTTGAAAAAGCGCAGGAATTCTTCCGGCAAGAAAGGAAGATCTGCATAAAAATTCCGTCGATTGTTCGTGCGCGTGTGGCCAATCGGCTCTCCCCCTGGCGAACAAACAAATTTTTATCGGTCCGGTATATTTTTTCATATTTTAATCGCATCTGCCTTTTATATGAGCGAAGCAGCACGGCAAGAAGAAAATGATTTTCCCTTTCGCAGAGCTTTTCTTTTCTCTGTGCGCTCGCGCACTCCTTCCTTCTTTCTCCACTCCCATCTCCCTCTTTATTTTTTCTTTGTTATAAACGTCCTCGCCATTTTTCTTTCATTTTGCCGCCTTACTCGCACAGGTTCTTCCCTCTCGGCGATATCTAGGCGCGAGCGCGCGTTCTTACGATCTCTACTTGCCCCAATATCTTCTCTGGTTCTCTCTCGGTCTTGCGTTCTTTTTCTCCCTCTCTCGCTCTCGCTCTCTCTCTCTCTCTCTGTATATACCCTCGACTCTCGGAGCGAAGGCTTTTCCGCCCCTGCAACGACGGCGTTTAGCCGCGCGCAGGCTGACTGGTGGGGGTAGTTTTATTAAAACTCCCGTCAATAGGGAGGCGAGGAGAAGCGTAGGGGGAGTGCGCCCGGTGCGAGCGAGACGGAAAACCGGGGAGAGAGATAGCGAGAAGCGCTTTTACACAATGCCGAGCGTGCGCGCGCGCGGCCTCGTAAAGGGAGAGAGACGAGAGAACGGGCTGCACAGTAGAAACTGCTGGATCTTTGCGCTATATATTATTTTCCTTTTTCCGTTATATTATTTTTGCCATGACTTTTTTCTCTTCGTCGCCGCCGCCTCCGTCGTTCTTTGTCATGTACACCGAGCAATTTTTTGATAAAATTGTTTATTAGTTATCGGACTCGCCTTGTGATTGGACTACTCTTCAGTTTTGGGATGCACACTCGCTGATTGGCCAAATTGTTCGCGCGATTGAGAGTGGGAGTAGATTGAAAACCGATAAATATACCTGCTATAGAATATTTATATTTTTATTGAAATAGCGAGTAAATTAATTAAGAGAGCAATACTGCTGTTCGTCTACAAACTATTAATATTATTTTTACAAACTCCTACGTCTACTCTCTCTTGTTAACATTAGAAAATATAACGGTTGCTTTTAAACTGAAAAAATACTTGAAAATTTTGAATTATCTTTAAATATAATTTTTAAAAGCTTGAAAAAGATAATAAACTTTAAGAGTAAAGTTCTATTTAGTAAATACTATCATAAATATTAACCGCTATCAAATTTAGAAAATTGTTATGAAAGTGTTTGAATAATATAAGTTATGAACCAAAAAAGAGGCGTCAAATTTAGGTTCGTCATATTTTAAAGAAAAAATAAGAAAAGCTGGCGAAAAAAAGTGTGGTCAATGCATGGCCAACATATGGATCCTATTCACTATTAGTCAATACGTGGATCTATTTTCCATGTGTCCATATATTTTTTTCCAAAGTATAGAACGTATAGATGGGAGTTGTCCAACAGTGGCATCCACAGTATTTTCGGCGATAACTTTTGATATTATGGGTTAAAATTATAGTACACAAAAAACTGCTGCCAATTTATAGCTTCCTCAAAGTTAATTTACTGATTCCTTTAATGAATTGTTAATGCCAATATAAGACTTTATTTTATACGAGGAGACTATGTTAAATGGTTTGTGACTTTATATTTTTACTCTTTCTATTGTTTATCATTAAAAAGCAATTATAATTATATAATTTCATATTTTACTAAAAACAAAAATATCTTTTTAAATGTTAATTATAATTGTATGCATTTTTTTTAATAAGTGTTAATAAAATTATAATTTTATGGATCAAAAATATTCTCTAAGCAAACGGTATCCAAAATTGCTTATTTATATATCCTACTCTTTCAACTTTCTGAATTATATTTTTATGAAAAACAGGTATTCGAAAATATTTTTAAAAAATTTTTAACCTTCAATATCTTTTTTTTGGAAGATATAAAAAGCTACATATGTGCCAAATTTCAGGACGATTGGATACTTTTTACTCTTTTTATCGTGAGACAACGAAAACGCAAACTTTTTCTAACTATTTAGGTAGAGACAACACGGATAATTTGTTTCTTAATTTTTAATCTGCAACACCTTACTTATTAATAAACTTAACTTATCGTTAGTTATTTTAACCGATCGAGTTATTATAATTTATTGTATTTATAAATATTTGTATTAAATGTCAAATGATAAAATGATAATGATAATAAAATAATATTATAGTCATTCGTTTAAACATAAACGATAAAATGATAAGTTTTGATATTCGTTTTATTATCTTACTTTCGAAATAATAGAAAATTAGCTTAAAAGTGTTCTTTCACATTTTGAATAAATAGAGAGGAAGAAATAATTTTCTTTCTAATATTCCTATAAAAAAAGGAGATGGACTTGAGATTGTCACCTCTAATGATTGTGATTGGTCGATTTGAAATGGACATGTAAAATTTTATTGGCCCACGATAGGAATAGACACTACTAGTTTCATAAAAAAACGTAGAGTGATGTCGATTAATTTATTATATAAAACATGTTGAAAAAATAAACTGAATTTTTTCGTTCTCATACTCATACATAACAATAATATTTTTATGAGTAGACATTATACGAATACCCTGTATAAACAAGTAATCCATATGCACACTTATAAATATGGTTATAATGTATGTTGAAAACGTTAGTTGTATAGTATTCGAAATATCTTTGAAGAGTAACAAAGTAGATCGACAAGATGATTCCTCGTTGTTTCAGATTAATCAGCATTTTTGCCCTTTTTGGCCTTGCAGCTCAAGTTGGACTAGGGATTGAAGAAGTAAATCACGACAGACCAACTCCTCCTCAAACATAGTAAGAATATTTCTATCTAATTAGTTCATTATAAAATTAAATCATATCGGATTTACTTTTTAAAAAGCATTTCAGAAATTAAACTTTTCATTTCTCTTATTGAGAAATATAATGGTACTTAAATTAATCTTCTCTTTTCTCTTTTAGAGAGATAACAAAGGATGCTACGACATTGGCTCAACCACCATTTTTTACAGAAAACTTCGAAAATTTGAAAAAAATTGTACTACTACCCTTTATAATATGTGAAGTTTAAATAAAAGTTATTCGAATCATAGAAAAAAACAGTTCTTTACATTTATTTTTTCTTATCAGACGAAAGAATGATTGAAACCTACTCTGAACTTTCAAATTCATATATAATTATCAGCTCTAACTTAAATGTTCGTGTATAAACGTGGGCAATATAACAGAATCGTACTGTTTCTATTTCCATTTGGGAGGGCGATAAAAAATAGTACATTTAAATTATTTTAACAGAATTGTGTTAATTGTAAATTATACTTAATTCCATTATTTATACATTCCTTCTGACTTTTCTATACATTATTTCAAGTGCAGGCATAATAAGCACTTATGTAACATTTGTCAGTGGAAATTTAATTAAAGAGCTGATGAAATCCATGGATCTCATCCATACATCAAGGACATTAAGGTGCTGTAAAATGGAAAAACTTGTGCAGCACGACGCCTTTGTTTTCGATTTTTTCAGATTTGTTTTGTTCTGTTAGGTACAAAAATACAGAATATTGCGATGAGCTGGACGTGAACCCATGAACCGCAGGTTGTAATTCTCGCACTCTATCACGCAAATTTTTTCTAAAATCATTTTTTTTTAAACAAATGAAGATAATCTCTTAAAATTTTAACAAAATATAGTCTTTAATAAATGCAATAAGTGGTTAAAAATTTAAATTGATAAATCAAGAATTCTCTGAGAAAACGCGCTTCGATAATTTTTTACAAATCTTTTAACTTCAAATATCTTTAGTCGTAATGGACTGATTTTGCGGACAACGAACTTGATTTGCAGATGTATAAAAGCTACATCTGTGCCAAATTTCAGAACGATTGGATAATTTTTACTATTTTTATCGTGCGACAATGAAAACGCAAATTTTTTCTAAAATAAGTTCTTTCTATAAAACAAATAAAGATAATCCCTCGAAATTTTAATTAAATATAGTCTTCAATAAATGTTTTTCATAAAAATATAATTCAGAAAGTTGAAAGAGTATTGGTACTAGCTAAGGTTTTAATTTGCGTAAAAATTATCTTATTGGAACGCGCATACATAAATTGGTCTTACAATAGAGATAGCAAAATCAATATTATAATGTTTCACATTGCTTTTAAGTATGCTTAAATTTTAAGAATTTTAAGCATATTGTTAGTTAGAATTCAAGTTAAAACCCCATTAAAAATTGAAATACTTCATTAGGTTTTTTTTAATTAATATAAAATAAATGGCAAATTACCACATATGATATTTGTTTTTCAAATGCAATGTTACATGTATATTTGTATATACATATGGCATGGATATACTATTTTGTATTTTCTCTCTCATATAAAACCTGCAAGAACTTAAAGTCAATGTAAAATATAAATATATGTATCGCATAAATATTTAATTATATAAATAACAGTACATTGTTTTCAGATTTTATAAGAAACCTTGGCCAGTCCCGATTTTCATTTAACAAATGAAAGCTTTATACCCAACACGATATATTCGACTCCAATCGTAAAAAACGAATGAATCGTCCGTCCCTTCGGTCAAAGTACACGCATTTCTATACGTATACATATATACCCGACATAGTGCGACATGTACAGATTTTCTGTGTTCGCCTTGCGTGCAAACAGGTGCGGAAGCACGTATAGGCCAGGCTCTAACAGAGTACGGGCTCAGTGTATGTGTCTCTCTCTCTCGCTCTCTCTCTCTCTCTCTCTTCTCTCCGGGGGCACTTCGGGGGGGATCAACACAGGGGCTTATACGGCAGGCGCCAATATACCTACGTTATACGGCATATATACTGCCGGTCCCGGCCTCCATCCGTCGAGCTTTTGGTATTAAACTTGACGTGTGCCGTGCGCCACCATAGAATTCTTCGTCGCCTCCCTGCCGTTCGCTATGCAGCGTCGTCTTTATCTTTCTTCGTGAATCCCTTTCTTTCGAGCCGTATCCTTACAATCCCCGTCAACGACTAAATCCAGGGGCGCGTTCGCGTAAAGTCAATTCATGATTATTAATATATTCGTTATTAAGTCGTTGTCATATTGGTTAATAGAAAAAAACTCATGTATATAATATTAGTGGATATATTTTTACGGATATACGGAGGATATTATACGAATTACGATTTGCTTGTCCACTCCATTTGATCAGAGACTATTATATGATATGTATTTTTAATTGTTATCATGTAATAGATTACGTATAAAATCTTCAAAACTATAGTTTCAAAATATTTATAAACAATTTAAATATAAACAAAATATCTTTTATTTAATTTCTATTTATTTTTGGCTCATTCTGTATCTAAGAACCCAAAAAAAATTCGTGCACTTACGTTATTCCGTCAATGTTATTAATAAGATTTTGTACCTAACTATATTAAAATCGGACGTGAACTTGTCGCGTCGTTTATTAAAATATATAATACATTAAACGCATATGATAATATATATAGATTCGGCATGTATGGAGATGAGTAGATATAGTCTTACAATCGTAAAAACAGATTTTTCTTTTTTCTAAATACGTAATAACTTTTAATTTTCTACGTGATATTTCATTATCATCATTCAATGATATAAATAGTAAAGGAATTGAACTCTGCGGTGTTGTTGCATACTAATTGCGCATCTGATCGACTGCACCATTAATCTTTACTGCTGTATATCTAGATTAGATATATAATCATTGGTATTATTCAATTAAAGTGCAAGCGTAGAAATAAACGTTAGAAACTATGAATATTTTTTATTACGCGAAAAATTTAAAGAAAAACACACGTCACTAATGATAAACAATTTGAGATTGTTGCTATCAAACACAAGTTTTCAGTTAATTGATTTTTTGTTTAAAAAGTTATTATGAGATTATATAAAACTGTTTTAGTAGTTGCAATCGTAGTCTTCTCTTGGTTGCTAACTGACATTATATATTATTACTTATCAATAATCCCAGTTTAAAATATCAGGATTAATTTCCTATGGAAATCAATATAGAATTCATATAAAATCTATGGAAATCATATGATATTCATAGGAAAATTTGTTCTATACATGGATTTCCATGCCGAAAAATGTTCCATATAGATTTACATGTTTATTTGCATCTAAACTAATGGAAAATCTATGTTTTAAAAACCTCCATGTAGATTCTCACGTAAAACATCACATAAATATCCATTTTGATCGTAATTTAGAAACATTCATAGAAAAATTTAGATGAAAATCCATAGGAAATATAGATTTCAACAAAAATTTGTGTATCGTCTTCTATATACTTCTATAAATCTCAGCATATTTAAAGTTGTTCGAACGACCATTATACGAAGCCACTTGTAAAAAGAGAATCGACAAATTTTGATTACTTAAAGAATAATAAAAGATTATTAATTCTATTTTTCAACTAATTTAGGATGGTGTGACAATACCTAAATATTAAAAAAAAAAATTTTCTGGATTTTACAATCCCAAGGTAGAGAGAAACGATGAAAACAGAAGTTGGAACACTATCAGCCAATGATAAAGAATTGCGCAAAGCTGTAGTTTGTTCTGATTGGCTGGTGCAATTTCCGACTTTACGGTCTGATTTTTCTGTCTACTGTAGGACAGAATATTGTACCGAGCACCAATCGACAACGTAAAATGTTTACTTTAGTCGTAATAGAGTAAAGTAAATAAACGACTTATATAAACAAAGAGCATTTCATTGATATATTTACGTTAAAGGGTAATATAATTTTCAAGGTCTATACAACAGACAACATAAGAAATTCGTTAAAAAACTATTTTATATAAATACAAAATTATATATATATATATATATATATAGTTATACATTCAGAGATTCCAATAAAACTACTAATTCATTTCTCTCAAAGTGACATAGCTCGAAAGCTATTTATGTTATACCATCGAAATCATTAATCTCCTGCACTTAAAAAAGAAGCTCCAAGAAACACTTCTTTTTTCACACGTTCGAAAGAAAATGTCTTCTGAATACGTTTCAACTATAATAAGTTCTCTCCTCCTCATACACATCACACAAGCGTGGGCGAGCTCGCTTCTCTTTATAGTTCTCTCTGTGCTCTCTCCGCCCCTGCAGCTTCGCATCGTTTTGACTCGCGTGCTTTGCACGCGCGCGCAATTTCGCCGTCGCGTGTAAGCACCTCGGGGGGAGTGTGCACCCGCAGTGACCTAGGTATAGCTTTGCGCGCGCGCGCATGAGCGCACCACACTGTATAAGCGCAGTTGTGCGCCTTTTGAGGAGCGCAGCCTCGCCCCCGTAACGTATATAGCTCGCGCGCGCTCTCGCTTTCTCTCCTCGACCCTTTATGGCGCGAATGTTTAACACTCAAGCTGGGATTATGGACTTTCCACACCTGTAAATGACAGATTACGAGCGACTTTAGTAAACATCGCGCGCGCGCGCGCCTAAAATATATTTCGACTTCTATATTTTCATTAATTTTACATTGACCTTACAAAATCAAGTGAGCATACTTCATACTCTATGTTTATTTGATCATGAAAATTAAAAGGAACTTTGCCTAAAATCAATATTTTATATAAACATGTAAACTTTTGATTATTCATACTTGTAGTGCGCGAGATCACAAATAAAACACTACTTTTATTTATTCACGATGATTAACAATATAAATATTTCTATGATTATATTATTATACGAATAGTATTTTTATGGTAAGCATATAATAAAGCATAACTCAGAGGAGATAATTACATCTTCCATAAAAAATTTTATTATAGAAAATAAAAAAAAAATAAGATTTATTTTAGTTAACATCAACACTAAATATATGTCCATATGTAAAATACAATTACGTAAACATAATCGTAGAGATTTCATTGATAGTTTTCGTTGTTAAGTTTGACTTGACGAAAGAACTGGTCACAACGTCAAAAGGTAGGAGATATCAAATAAAAAAAACACAAAAAATTTGCACAATATTTAGAATCTTTAAATTTAACTATTCGTCAAGTTAAATTGCTATTACAAGAAAATAAATTCAGTAATAAGTTTTACTAGTGGTAATTAATTTTTTAAACACTGAAACTTCGATGGATCATGACTAGCTATGATAGCCCTGAACGAATAAGTTATATATATATATATATATATATATATATCTGCACACCTGAAGTTACGTATTAATTCATTAAAAAAAAATAAAACTTTGCACACGGTGTACATAAGTAAAATACTTTCGGGTTTATAATTCACCTTTAATCCGGCCAATTTATCGCCGAATTCGATAATACGATTTTTAAACCCAAGCTAAATAAATATTTAAATATGTATTAAAAAAATCATTTTCAAATATAGCAACGCTAGGCAATCAAACATTAAAAATAGTCATGTAAAATAAAAAAAAATGGTGATGGATACCAGTACAAAAAAAATAAAAATATGTTTCCTTGCTGTAAATTTGTATTAAGTTCACGAGCAATCACAAAAAGTGAAAATAAATCTAGAGAAAACAAGCTTTTATTTACTTTTTATACGGAATTAACAAATATCAATCTCTTCCAGAGATTTCTTCCGAGTTTCTTTAAAATTGATTTCAATTGTGGCTGGTTAAAATTGAGCAACGAAAATGTACTAAAATATATACGAAGTCAAAATGCGACTTTTAGTCGATTAATAGTTCATTTTCATGGCTCAACTTTAAACTTCCATAACATTGGAATAAATCAAATTTTTTTGGATCTATGCAAAGTAAATGAAAGTCTTCTCTATTTCTATTTTCACTTTTTGTAATTGTATTGAAGACTTTGCGAAATTGAGAGATGGCCATTTCAAAATGAGAATTTACTCAAGATTTTTTCAAAATAGAACTAAAAATGTTCGAAACTTGAGTTTTTAATTAGAGCGTTAAGGTCTATTATTGCAGCTTTCGTAGTATTCGTACATCCAAACAACAGATTCCAAAATTTGAATCGAATCCGTAATCTCAAGGCCTGATCTTTTTGTTTTTGTTAGTGTTATTTATGTAGTTAATAATTAACTAAAGTATTTGTATACTTAAAAAAATTATTTTATTCATTTTTACAGTGAGATTCCTTAAACTATTTTTTCAACATTTTTCCGTTAATTTTACCAAAACGCACATTTAATACTTTTATTCTCCGTGAAGCCAATATCTCAATTGAGGCGTTCTTAATTTTTTTTTTGGTAGTACATTTACTATACTTTGACGCCGTCGGCTGTTTTAATTATTTTTTTTTTCAATTAACGGATTTACAGAAGGATACAGAAAAAAATCCACCTTAGGTGGTCGAATTTCCTAAAGTTACTTTGTTTTAAAATTTAAAGTTCATTCTATTTTTCGTCCTTATCTAGTGCTTGCAAATAGTAAAGATACTCAAGTAGTAGGCAAGGAATTAAGTACATTTACTGGCCGGTACTCCATTTATTGATACATTATTGATATGATTTCAGAAAAATAATGTGCTCATTAACTCAATCTGTACATAATTACGTATAATGTATTATATTTAAGTTCGTTTTTTCTTGTATTTTGAATATAGTGTTCCTGAAACACGTCTTATTTTAAACATTAAGTAAAGTCGAACTATGACTATGGAATAGTCAATTCCGCCATTATCATCATGATTGTCTAGATGACAATTACCGTTGTACAACGTGTATTCGTGATATAAGTATCTCTATTATTTTTTTTTAATTTCTATCATATTCGGCGTTAATTATCTGTACAACTCTTTTTCCTTTACTGATTAGATAAAAATTGAAATTTTACAAGATACATCAAACTTTTAATGAATATATATGAAGAACATAAGCCATTAACAGTTTTTTTTTAATAATAATTTTCAATGGTTTATAAAATTATTATTGCTTATTCTTAAAAATAAATTGTAAAAATAGAGCAGAAAAACAAAAACATAATTTATAAACGACTATTACAAAGTAGCCGTTACTGAAGTAGGTGTTTTGTGTATCTAAGCTATATAGATGGCACCCTTTTATATCCGCTGAGGTCGGTAACAAAGTTTCATAACATATCAAATGAGTTTAGATGACGCCACATAGCACTAGCGTTTGTTGAAAATGGCGCCCGTTGCCATGTTGGATTTAACCGCCATTACTGTTGTATTTATTATGATTGTTGTCGGTTCGTAAATTTGAATTTGTGCGTGGATAGTACGTTATAAATGTCAAAATAAAAAGACAGTAACAATTTTTCCATGATGTTAGTATGAATTTAATTTATTTTATTTGGCAGATTTTGCTTTTGCTATTTACCTGAGCAGACAATAATTTTATAGATTTGATATATTAATAAATACAATGAAGTGTAATATAAAGCTCTTTATTTTAACCTTTCTAAAATTGATAAATTCAGTGAAGTGCAACATGATGCTTTTTATTTTAATCTTTCTAAAATTGATAAATACAACAAAGGGCACTATGAAGCTTTTTAATTTAACCTTTTATACATATATATATATATATATATATATTAGATTAGACTGAAATTTTATTTTGGTTTTAGGGAATCTTCAAAACAAGAAAGCGTTTCACGACAATCATCAGTAAGTACTGAATAGATTTATAATATTAATACAATAATTTTACTTATTAAAATTCTTCCATTGATGGTGACTATTAAGATTCATATAGTTTTTACATATATTATAATTTTTAGATACTGAAACCTCCAAAACAACGACAGCCTTTGCAATGTGTTGCTGCAAATCCTTCGTCTTCAGAAAATTCCCCTACAATAAAAATTAAAAGAAGAGTGAGTTTTGCTAAAAATAGACGTATCAGGTAAAAGAAAGCCTAAGTATTTGTCAACAATTTAATGTTAAAAAATGTTACAAAATCACTTTTTTTATTTATACTAATTTTTAGAGAGTTCTGTAATGAAGATGAACAAGGAACTGTTTGGGATGAGACATACGAAGAACATGATTTGAGTAATAATAAAAACAGCAGTAGTGACCAACCAATAATTATTACTGTACCCTGTGATGATAAGGAAAATTTTCCAGTTCAATTGTTTTTACCAAATAATGAGCTTACATGTAAAGAAGTTCCACCCAGTCTATCAAATGAAAAAGATAATTTGTTACCATTTGACATGGAAATGGATAATTCCATTAATGATCTTGAATCGCCATGCATACAAATGGAAAATAGGGATATAGAATATCCTAATACAACAATATATTATGATGATGGTATGGATATAACAGTGCCTCTGCCAACTAATATAATCCCATGTCACAATCAATATGAAGATTATTTGGATGATACTGTACCGATTTCACGAATTCAGAATATTTCCATGGAATTAACAGAAAATGTACTAGCAACTTTCTATAAAAAGCCATCAAAGAGTCAAAGTAATAAGAATGAAATTCTCTCTATTGATACAGTAAACTCGACAGAATTGACTCAAGTAATGTCTAAATTATTAGGAATAGGATCTTCAAACAAGTTGATAAATAAAATAAAATCCAATACTTTTAATCATACTTCACAAATTACTGAAGATAAAACAGATTATTTAGATAATGAGCCAATGGAATTTACTTCAGTTCTTCCAAGTTCTACATGGATACGACCAGACAGTAAGTGTCAAAATAATGAAAAAACTGAAAATTTGACTAAGACAATGGAATTTACTGCTGCTGTCTCAAATATTAATATTCAAAATATTCAACAAAATGTTTGTAATATATCAGAGAAAACTCAAATTTTTCCTAATAAATCAATGGAAATGACAGAGGCTATTTCTACAAATTCTAAAATTGCAAGTAAAACAATTCATGAAAGAACAAAACATTTT
>JAYJLV010092985.1:0-12872 GCA_036873485.1 Torymus texanus | reverse complement strand
ACATGATACGAGACACTAATTTGGCCACTTTTAAAGGGCGGTTTGAAGGTTCAAATCCCGGCAGTCTAAAGGTTAATGGGGAGAGTAAAACTAAAGAAAACGAGCTTTTATTTGTTTTTTTTAGATTTAAAAAATATTGAGTCTTCCTAAAGTTATGAAATTTTAAATTTAAGCAACGAAAATGAACCGAAATGCATGAAATCGAACCGTAAATTTAAGGGTTTAACGACGCACTTTCTTTGCTTAATTTTAAAATTTCATAATTTATGGAAGAATCAATATTTTTGAAATCTGAAATAAGGAAATAAAAGCTCGTTTGCTCTAGTTTTATTTTTCATTGTTAACTTATATTTAAGACTTTCTACGATTAAATTATTACGGTTCCAAAAACAGGGTTTTTCCAAGATTTTTTCAAAATAAAGCTAAACATATCTAAAATTTGAGCTTGTTTAAGCGGTAGGGTCCAATATCAGAAATTTCTTCATTTTTCTACATCCAAAAACATATCCTAAAATTTGAGCCGATTCCGTGATCCGAATCACTGACACTCTTCTGGTAAGTTACTTCTAAGCCTGCAAGCATATGCACAATGTAATGTAATATTATATCAAGCTTGTACATTTTGACTATAATAGATTTTAGTATTGGAAAAACGTATCCTGGTCAGTTTCCAAATGCCGACGAAACAACACGATAACTGATGCGCACATGTAAGACACGCGCAATGTATTTCTCCTCTTATTCTTTTTTTATGTTTAATACATCCTTTAATTTCTAACCTTTTTACAAATAATACCTTTATTCTATTTATACTTTATAAATAGTTTCAACGTATATTACTTCAACTGATATAAATTGAAGTTATCACTTCTGCCGGGCGTCCCGAGACGCACACGGTTTTTTTATATTTTGTATTTATTCAAGTATATACTCGTTAGATATAGCGTGCATAAATAAACTATATACATTTAAATTATGAATTTTTATGATTTTTTTCTTTATAGGTCTCGTAATTTTCGGTTCTCTTTGGTAATAAAAATTCATAATGGTGCATTAAGATATACAGTTAGAATGATGAATAATGGATATAATTTTATTTTATTGTATCAAAGAATGAATAAAGCATCACAAAAAAAAAGCTACGAAAATGGCTTTGACCTTTATATAGGAGATTTATATATAATTAAATTTTACATATATCCGATGTTCGTAATTATAAATAACATCATAAATTGACAATTATAATGCTAATCTCACATTTACTTTTTACCGCGCATGTTATAAATTTCATATACATATACACATGTTGCGGATAAACCCATATAATCATAAATTTACACCCAATAAAACCCTCAGGACTTTTATACGCTCACCGGAAACAATTAACTCGCGCGACACCATTATAAACTAAATTTTTATAACCATATTCATCCCCTTAGAACCTACACATTTTCCTAACTCTCAAACGAAATAATCACGTTAATCACCAAACATCCAAAACTCTTCTAATATACACTACTCTATATATATATATATATATATGTGTGTGTGTGTATATCCTAACTCAATACACCCCCCCCCCCCGTAATTCCTCTTTCACTCTGCAAACTTGTCTCTCCATGCACGGCAAAAAAACGCGCGTTTTTTCACCGTCTCCGCACTCCTTCTACACTCGGGACAAATTGCGAAACCCAGTCACGCGGCAGACTACGCGCACGACGTAATATATATACCTCGCGACGCGCACTCTCGAGTTATCGACAGCTCTCCTCTCGTTTTTTATCTCTCCCTCTCTATATAGCGAAAAAAATGCGCCCGTCCGTTCGATATATAGGAGCGCTTGTATATGTACATATATATACAGAGACAAACACATATGCGTATATATATATATACACACACACACACACACGCGCGCGCGCGAGACGAGCTAGGGTGAGTGATAAGCGGCCGATAGAACTGATCAATTAGAGGAGCCGAATGCAGGCCAATTCGATTGATTGGGTAAATAGCTCTCTCTCTCTCTCTCTCTCTATCCCTCTCTTCGCTTCCAATTCGCCCCCTTGAGCCCACTGCTACTATACTACTACTCTTGATGTACTCTCGCTTTTACAGGATAATTAGTTGACCGAACGCTGATTTCGTATTATGCACGTCTCTTCTGTTTGTTTTCTCTCGCCCAGCTGCGTGCTTTGTATTTCTTTCGGATGGCTTGAAGTGGGTGTATTTTTTTTTTCACGGTATAAAAACCTGAGGACCCGGTGTGGGTATGAGAGAAAGAGAGAGAGAGAGAGAGAATGAGGGCGAAAGGGAGTTATTAGATTAGGAAATAATCAGGTCGGCTTCATCCGACAGGACGGAGACGGGCTTTTGTTTTGTCGATTCGGGAAATAATGTTTGCGGAGCATTACTATATACTATATATACCCGTGCGCGCACACGAGAAAAGGAGAGAGAGTGAGAGAGAAAGTAAATGAAAATTTGATCCGCTTATTTCGCGGGCCGGAGATAAAGTCTCTCTCTCTCTCTCTTTCAGTGTTATGCGACCAGCTATTATGGTTTTGTTTATAGAATTAAGTCGGCTGGGGATAAGAGAGAGAGAGAGAGAGAGACAGAACTGAGCAAGAAGAAAATTGTAACGTACAATACGGATGGAGATTATTTATAGGGTGTAATAAGGATAGGCATAGTACTGCTATATATACGAAGTGTTCCTGTTTAGGCATGCAAAGTTAGCGCACTTTCCATATAAATTGTCGAACGCTTTTTTCCTGTCCTTGAACCTATATACGGCATGAATCCTTCAAGTTTTATCATAAGTGTATGTATACACGTATACTCTTACATATAGCAGAACATACGAATACTACATCTGTTTACCAAACAATCCAATTCATATTAACCTGGAAAATTTACATATTGCCACAAGACCTCGCAAAATGTGTGTGTGTGTGTATATATATATATATATACACGTATTCCTAATTTTCCTCACATCCCGGCCGCCATTCAAAAAGCCATTTTCCCGCGTGTCCTCATTTCCTCCTCGGCGAGAAATCAAGCATCCTTATACCACGCGCGTTTGTATAGCATATATACCTAATTCGGCAGAAAAAACTGAGTAAGCTTTCAAAGACCCAATTTACATCGTCCCCTTCGGTGTGACATATACAACATTTTTTTCCCACTACCTGCCAATACATCAGAGCGCGCTCATTTTCAGCGTCACGAAATAACGTAATCTTCGCGTTGCTGT
This sequence comes from Torymus texanus, assembly GCA_036873485.1. Taxonomy (NCBI): domain Eukaryota; kingdom Metazoa; phylum Arthropoda; class Insecta; order Hymenoptera; family Torymidae; genus Torymus; species Torymus texanus. The sequence continues at coordinate 9,616 of JAYJLV010092985.1, read as the reverse complement.
GTGGCTTTCGTGTATTATAAATAAATATATATATATATATATATATATATATATATACTCGTGTTCTCCTTTCTATCTATGTAAATAACACGCGAGCGAGCTGTTCAAAGTATATAAGGAAATATATAAATATACCGAGTGTATAGAAGACGTTATTGAAAATATTCAAATAGGTATAAGCATTGTACCGTCTGATCAGCGGGTGGGAAAATCTCTCTCGTGTGTGTGTGTGTGTGTGTGTGTGTGCGAATATTAGTGAGCGATAAGGGGGGCTATACGTTTAGCGAGTGGGCAAATAATTCCATAAATTCGAGATAAAAAAAGGGGTGCTGCTATACGCGCCGTCCGGAAATTTATCGCGTCGCGATGGAGCTGAGAGGCCTCGGCACAGCCTCCTCTCATCCCACTTCCCGAAACAGATTTCCGCATTATGCGGCGGTGCGCGTTCGCTTTTCCCTCTCAGTCGACGGACTCTCTCTGTCTCTCTTTCTCTCTGTGAGTGTTTGGAGTGGAGAAGGGAAAGGGGAAGAGAGAAAAAAAGAGAGAAAGGAAGAAACGGCGGAAAGGTTAATGCTCTCAAGCTTTTTCGAGCGGAATTTTCGTTATCTGCGGCTGTTCGTTTCCTTCGTGAAAAACAGGGAGAATTCGAGTGGTTCGTTTGGAATTGTTTGATAAGCTTGAAAAGAAAAAACTGAATTTATATAGTGGTAGCAATTTGTTTGGTATTTTAGTTAGTTTATTGGCAATGTTATTTTAAGGTTAGTTAGAATACTGGAAAACGTTCTAAAATTAAATTTCATGTAAATTGTTAATTGTTATTCAAGATTATTCATGTGGGTTATTGTTTGCGTCTATATCGTCTGTCATATACAATATTTGTTGACGTTGTGACGTTAATGAGGACGCCTAAGTTATAGCGTATGATAATAAGCAAGGAAACTCTGTAAGCTTAGTCCTTTCTTATTCAAATACAGAATATTTTAGTGCTCGTATACAGCTTCGTAAATTTAAAAATATTAATATTCCCTTCATTTACTTTAACTTTTGAAAGGTAACAAAAATTGATTGTCAGTTATTACTTACTTTAATATATGAATAGTATATTTAAACGATAATTAATAATAAAGGTATGCGGAGATGGAAGCCCCAAACAATTCACCTGCTACGAGCATAAGTTGTTCCGATATGACAGACCATTCTAATTCACCAGCACATTCAGAAGAATCAACGGAGACTCGATCAATGGATTTTTTAGCTTTACCCAGTCGATCTAATCCATGCAGATTAGTAAGTTCACGACGACATTCGTACGAGTCGATGGATACTACTACATCAACGGAAAGTTTTGTACTACCGAATCGGTCGAATATGAGCTCTTGTATTTCTGACATCGCCGAACTCACGGGATCGCCCAATTCACCAAGAAATTCAGAAGAATCTATGCAAATGATATCGAGGGGGTCACCGGATGGACAAAGTTCCAATTCTAATGAAGAGAATCCGACAGGTCCACCGAATTCGTCAAGGCGTTCCGAAAATTCAGTAAATAACCAATGTAGAGAATGGGCGGCAAGAAATCAATATAATTCGAACACTGGCTCTTCCGATATTGAGGAAATGGTAGGTCCTCCAAACTCGCCAAGAAATCTAGAAGAATTTATGAATACTGAGTCAAAAGAATCTTTGTTACCAAGTAGACCAAATTCATGTTCTCAACTATCTTATGCTAGTCAAATGACAGAGCCATATTCTCCAAGACATTCAGAAGATTCATCAGACACTCAATCAACTCTACTTCTTTCAGTATCGAATAGGCGACATTCAAACTCTTCTTTGTCCACTTGCATGACAGAACCAACAAATTCACCAATTCATCATGAAAATTTAATAGACGTTCAATCAACAAAAGAATTTGGCTCATCAGATCGTCCAAATTCAAGTTCTTCATTAGCTGATATCAGTGAAATACCGGGATCACCAATATCTCCAGGTGATTTTGAAGATTCAACAGAATTTTCGATTGATACAAACACACCTTGTCTTTCAAATAGTTCCTCTGATGTACAGTGTATTAATAAGCCTAAGAAATGAATGGTTCTTTATTTTAATAGTAAATAATAATGATGTACAATGCCTCAAATAAGTTTTATCAAAACTGATATTAAAATAAAATAATAATAAAATATTTATATTGAACTTGTCATTAGCGAAAATTATAATCATAAAGCATGCAATTCTACCAAAAAGATTAAACAAGTGAGCACAAAAGATAAATATACAAATTTCTTGTTGGACACTTGTGAATTTATTTGTGAACAATTTTGAAAAATAAGCTTCTTTCAACGCGAATTATTTTGTCAAAAAAAATTCGCGCATATATTAAAAAAAAAAAAAAAAAGATGACCTAGAAAACACCAATGTTGATTACTTTAAAAGTTAGGTAAGTTCAAAGATGAGTGTAGAATAGATTAGTTTTACAATAAATTGAAAAATTAAAAAAAAAAATACGCTCGTCTACCTTTTCACAAGTATTTTACGGTCATATTCACTCAAACTCATGTCACTTTTTAAGAAATCAATATTTTGAAATGTATATATATGTGACTCTCCCTGACAAAATGATTTATGTTTAAGAAGGTTGACGTCCGCAATAATTTCGCACATTTTCTTATATTTTTCTTTCTAACTGTTTCCCCGAAAACCTCGAGTGGCGTCGTACCCCGCGAACTTCCCCGAAACGCGCGACATTACGGTTCGGTCAACGGGCCGCACCTGCGGACTCGTATGGTGGGGAGAAAGCGGTTTTAAATCTCATGTTTAGTGGTCGTATACTCGCACCGCTGATTTTGCCGCCTCTCTTACGGTAGCCAATCAGCGGTCGCGAAAAACTCGCCCTCCTTCTCCTTCGAGGTATTTTCTTATAACTCCAAAAACATTCAGAGTTCTAGGAAAAAAGGGAGGCAACTTCTCCCCACGGGGACTTCTTCGCCTGAGTTCAAATTAAATTTAAATTAGGTTTAATTTCATCGTACTCATTCCACATGTTTTACATGCGTGTTTAAGTTCCGTTTTATCCATTTGTTTTATTTCGCTCTACCTATAAGCTGACGTTAAGGTTATTTTTCCACATTTTTTCGCAATAAAATTATTGTCCACATGAAAGTTTCAAAATAGTCTATGGAACCGACAAAACCTAGTCTGGAAGGTGTGTATCTCCAATTTTTTTTTAATTTTTGTACTCAATTGTTTAGTAATTTCGATAGAATTGTTAAAACATCTAAGTAATTCGAAATTAAAATAATTCAAATTTACTAATTCTCATAAAGTGTGTTTTTTCATACCTATTATACAGAAACTTTCGCACAAATAAGACTTTAGCAAAAAGGTTTCTTGGAAATTGAAATGCTGAAACTTCTATAAAAAGTAATCTGGAGATTGAAAGACCTCGTGATTAAGGATTCGCCTCCTAGAAAAGCTGTTATCGATGTGCAAGAACTTTCGCTCGACCAAATAGCTGGTATAGCAAGTACATTAGCCAAAAAGTAAGAATCTCTTTCTAAATGGAGTTGTTTCAGGAGAGTTGAAGGACAAAGTCAAGTCAATGACTCAAATGAAAGAGACGTGACGGGAAAGAGATCTCATGAAAAGTTTACGCAAGCAAATAAAACTCTCAGACGAAAAGTTGAGATTTTATGATATTACTCTTTTTTTTTGTTGTATGTGGGTAACTCGAAAGCTATTAAGAATAAGCAGCTTCTTTTTTACGTACGACTATATACCTAATAAAATTTTTCTTGATGGTGTGTAAAATAAAGTACTGCGATAACAGATGTTACTTTCAGTATAACAAAACTTTTCTTTATAATTCAGTTAAATTTATTCAGTTAAATCTCTCTTTATTTCAACTTTCAATTCCCCTAATTTTCTTTAACCGAATCAATTATTATCCGAATAAATATATCACTCAATTTCCCGAAACGACCAAATGAAATTAACAGGGAAAATTAAACGACCGGAAAATTTATCAAAAATACCGCTGAACGATTCGCTTGATCTGCCATCAACTCAATCATCCGATAAAATTGCAAAATGAAATGACTCAATGATATCAACGTCGTTTCATTATATCCCCCATATATATCCTAAAGGAATCTCGTTTCACAATATCCTCTCCTCTACAATAAATCATCCACCTGGCATTAAAAATAAAGACCGCACAATAAATCATCACCATCTCAGCTATCCCAATCCCAAAACTATCAACTCTGCTACTATAACCACAACATCATCAATTCCTCCTGTATACCCCCATTACCATTTTCCTCTCCTACCTTCCTTTCGTATAATCTCCTCTCTCTCTCTTTCCATATCGATCGTATATATTACCACTACAAAACGACATACCTATACTACAACTGTCTTATACTCTACTATCTGTTGCAGTCTCGCCGGAGAGCATAATCGTGCCGATAGTCTCGTGCATCCTGGGCTTCCCACTACTCGCACTGCTGCTCATCTGCTGTCTGAGGCGGCGGGCAAAGTTGGCCCGGGCGCGGGCGCGTCGACGTAACTGCGATGTCGAGCACGGCGCTTTGAGCCTCGTCAGGTTTAGCCCGGTGCATAGACTTGGTAAGACACGATGTTCGCCTTAGGTTACAAACTTCATTTTACACAGCTGCGCCTGAGGTGGTTTATAATTTTAGAAAAGGGGTTTTGTCGGTATAGTATGGAAACCTGTTGCTGCAAAAAAAGGTATAAGAGAAATTATAAATTTTACGGTTTACATTTTGTGATGATGAAACAATGTAAAGTGAGAATTTATTGTGTTATGCTATAACAAAAGATGATGATTTATATAAGTTTGTATTCACTACTAGCATGTGAAATAATTTTAATTTAGAATGGTAATGACTTTACCATAATATTTGTATATAATGTCTAAAGTAAAGAAGAATTATTAAAAGGTTCCATTACTATTGTAATCCACAATGAAAGGCTTCTAATACAAAAATCTCTTTAGACGAGTTAAAAAATTAAAACTCACATTTTTTTTAAATTAAAACCTATTCTTAGCTTTTTTGCATTCATTACGACCCACACTAGATGCGTACCCACTAGCTCAATTAAATCATAATTATCACAAAGAAATTACTATTTAACAATTATTTATAAAGAAAAAAACCATTCAGTAACTATACAAAACTTTTGTACCACTCGTATACCACGTGCAAAAAAAAAAGCAACGACTATACATTTTTCCACTTACCTTAATCCCTTTCAAATTAAACATGCAAACTAGGCGTTCGCGGTAACTACAGATTTCCCCTCCTGACGTTATATAAACCACACATGCACATACACACAGTGCAAAGGGATCCTGCAGCGTCTAAGGGGGCGCCGAGCCGTGTACTACACACACACGCGCGAATGCCTTTATCCGCGCGGGGGTGAGATTTTTTCCTTCGTTCTTTATCCAAAGAGAGAGAGAGAGAGAGAGAGAGAGAGAGAGAGAGAGAGAGAGAGAGAGAGAGAGAGAGAGAGAGAGAGAGAGAAAGCCACATGGCAACGGTGACGGCAGAGCTTTTCATTACCATCCTCTTGACTTTGACATAAAATTGCACGTGAGCGCAGATTGTTTTTCATATATTTTTAGAACCCATGCGTATATACACGCGAGCGCTTTTTTTATTTATATATACATATAACGCGCGTTCGCTTATGTTGCTCGAGATAATCGCACGCGCCGCCTTCGCTTTTTCCCTCTCACGTGTGCGTGTATACATAGAGAAAGGAAAGCTTGTGTTTTCGCGTTGTTTTATTATTAATATTGTTTTGTTGTTGTTGTTGTTATGCTTTTCGGTTTAAAAAAAAAAGACGAGCGTGCGTGAGAGTGTGTGTGTGTGTGTGTGTATATATATATATATATATATATATATATGCGGCTGCGGAAGGGTGCAATGTACTGTACGCGAAGCACAATGCGTATTATATGTGTTATTTATATATATACACACACATACATGAGTTCTTGGGTTAGTGAGCGAGAGGAGGTTAGTATATTGTCGGGTGAGGTCGACTTGTTTGCGGAATATGTCGTACTTGCGTTCGATGCAGTGCCGGTGTGTGTGTTTGAGTATAGGCATAGAGACGAATGAAAAATTTGGCGGAAAATATATGGGCGATTGTTAGGATTTGCGAATACGCATGTGGGCCGCGCAGCAGGTGAATTGCGATCGGATATTCTTTGGGATTGTTCGTTGGTATTATGTTCGGTCGCTTTTGTCTTTATGCGGGTATTTGTAGATAAATATTTGGGATATTTCACAGTGTTTTGTAATCAATAATTCAATAGTTTAGTAGAAAATATATTGTTAGGTTCTTTTTGTAGAATAAGATTTTCTTGGATATTTGTATAAATTTATTGCTGTTGATATTTAAAAAATCAATCTTTTATACTAAATTGTATATATAAATAACACGGTATAATGGTATACTGTTTACGAATTGTTGCTTTTTTTAATCGAATTCTAACTGTTAACAATTAGTGCAACGTTATACTGCGTAAGTTATATAGGCATATAGTCGGTATATGAATCGAAATATAATAGAGACAATATTTTATTTGTATATAAGAGAAATATTATGTGGGAGGTTGCGTAAGTAAATAAACGAGACTTATTCCAATTAATGCTAAGGTTGGTTATTTATTGTAAAAAAATAGAAATGAAGTAGGTATTGGGTAACAAAAATAACGGGATCGTCCGTCACGTTCGCGGTTACCATCCCGACTGAATTTCGGAGGGCAACGTTCGCATTCGTCTCCCCCAAAAGCATTCGCGAATAACCAATCAGAGGCGTCGTCGACTCTGATCGGCACTACAAACCATTCGCGCTTAGGCTCGTTCGACTCGTGAAGTACAACATTGCTCGGGCTACTTCTCAGAACTGGAGCTCGTTGCTATAAACATTTTTTCCAAAACACTGAAAAAATTCGGTTTTCTTCTATTTTTCGCTTACAAATCTATTTACTGTACTAAAGCTATATATATGCTATAACAAAACGAAATTCACTGTATTGAACCATATCAATTAAATCTTCTCCAATACTCAAAATGACTCAGCACAAATTCCCATCACGTGGCTCAACAAATTACCAACTAACTCCTTACACACTTTCCCATATATGTCTCTTCGTAATTGATTTTGTCTTAATCTGTGAAAATCTGTTGCAGCTGGCATAGAGAAACCTCCAAAGGCAATGCCTTTACGCACCGATCGCGGTTCGCGCGCCTTCGCCACCCTGGAATTGGACACTGTGCTCGAGGAGCGCTCCGATCCCGAGTTGAGCACCGCAGTTGAGCTCAGCAGTCCTGAATAACATTTAGCCCCGGTGATCTCGAGGTGATTACAGTCTTTATTTTTTATATCAGTAGTATTTTTTTTTTAATTTGGTAAACATCCTATAATAGAAATTCATCTATATTAAACAGCCAAGAAATTATAGAAAATAGTTAATAAAACTAGCTAATTAATCGCTATGATAAAACGTTTTTCCAATCATTATTTACATATTTCATAAATTGGATTAGTAACGTCGTCTAGAAAAGAGCATTAAAGTGCAATGTATACCAAAATATATAGATAAATAACATTAAATGAAATATTATTTGTTATACTCGATCTATGAATAATTCAGTAAAACTTTTATTTCTTTGGCTGACTTTGTCTCTCTAATTATTCATAAAAACAAAAATTGTTCTTGTAATTAATCACCCGAAATATTACCTATGAATATCCATTAAATTTTTTGAAGTGATTAATCAACTGACTTCCCACCTGAATTCTTCATTTAATTTTTTTAAGTGATTAATCAGATAACTTTCCATCTGAGAATCATTCTAAAAATACCTATATTTACTGATTTTTTTGTAAATTTTTGTGAAAAAAAAAAAAAAAAATCAGGTGATTAATCAAGTTACATATCAGGTGACAAATCAGGAGAAAAACTCAGGTGCACAATCAATTGATTAATCACTTCAAAAAAGCATGTGAACATTGATGTGAAAATTATGGTGATTAATCATCTGATTTTTTCAAGCTAGGAAATCTCCTATTAGCCATTTTCCAACTAAAAAAACTGACCAACAGTTTCTTGTTTAATTAAGTTTTTATAAACCAAGGCTTTGCAGGATGATGGCTTGAAAAATATTTTAAATCAGGAAAAACTTAACAAAAAAAAACTATAAGTTCAAGTAATAATTAATGTGAAATTCACATCACTGTAGACGGTTTTTTTATATTTAAATTATCATTTAATTACAAAAAATACATAATTTCGATAATTAACTTATTTTCTATATACATAAAAAGACAATTCATACATCAATTAAAAAGTTACGTTTTTAATCAAGTTTGTTAATATTGCAAGATTTAATCTCAATTTCCTATGATGAATTCTACATTATTCTCATTAACTTTGTATTCTTATTGATATTCTTAGTTATTTACTAGTATTGATTTAATTTACTTAAAGAACATGAATAATTTAAAAAAATCAATTACTGTTGAAAATATAAAAGGTTAAATATTAATGCATAGAACTTTAAATAAACTTTGGCATCTTCTTGAAAATCTATTTTAAAAATAATTTAATTCCCCGTGAATTATGCAAAATCTATTTTTGATCAAATCTGAAAAATTATTCTCATAGTATTACAATTTTTGTAGCTAAATTGCACTGTAAAATTTACTGTCACCCTATTTCTGCAAACCTCTTCAGTTGTCTCAAGTTTACCACACGGCTATACAATAATTCTTAACACCACAATAATTAGAAACGCATAATACAAAATAAGTATATACTAAATTTCATAAACCATTCGCAGATCACCACGACCATCACGATCGAACGCGGTGCCAGTTCCTGTGGACCACAGCCCGCTGTGGACAGCGCTGACGAACGCGAGCAGTGCCAGCATCGACGATGCCGAACTTGAGAACACCTAGCAGGAAGTTCCGGGCGCCAATTATATTGGCGCCCTCGTCCTAGACCTGCCGATTATCTACTGACGCGAGTCACGGTCTGGGCAGACGACGCCGCGACGACTCTCAATCGCGGCTGCCCCAGACGGCAAGGACAAGGACACTACTAGCGACAAGGAAAGAGTTTAATAGCTCTGCAGAAATATTTGCACGGTTTCAAGAACGATGTGAAATTTTGGTTATCGAAGTGACGATAGTTGTGGTGGATTGTGGAAAAAAAGAGTACTATATATGTGACAGTGTATAGATGGTGGATTGGTGGATGCAGTGAAAATTGAGCGAGATATTTTTGTCGACTGTTGATGCGAATGATCGAGAGCCGAACAATTGTATAAATTTTCGACGTTGACGAGAACAAAATTGTAATGAATATTTCATTAGAGGACGAGCTTTTGTTTGTAAAACACGGTTGGAAGTTATGGTGTTAAAAAGAAAAGACCGCGATAGGCATTTGTAATCGAAAGTATGGAATTGTGCAAAATGAAAATTAGACGAGAGTAAATCTCAAATGTATTCGCGATCAATTTTTCATTGAAATAAGGGATATCATTGCTATGATTTGAATTCAAACACG